>DWNE01000112.1:0-38474 GCA_018249875.1 Cecropterus toxeus
GACTTATACGTTTTTCTCATGGATGCCCTTGTCAAACATGAACCAAATTAAAATGGGACCCAACTGTAAGCAACACCCTTCGAATACAGACGAATTGAGTACCTCCTCCTTTTTGGAAGTCGGTAAAAAGCGGCGGAAGACTTTTGATCTTTTCCTTGGAATTCTTTGTGTGGATTTAGTCCACCTCCAAGTTACAGAACCTCAATGAACAGGCAAGCATCATACCTATTTTTGCCTTATCAGTAGTGTTAAATGCTGTTATGTTTTGGTTATCCAATATGAAGGGACAAAATCGTACTATTAGACTATTATTGATTTTGTAATAAAAATATATTGATATAGATATATTTTTCAACAGCAATTGATGTTAGTTGTAAAAAGAAGTCCACTAGAGAAAACCACACTATAATTTGTAATAAGTTTGATAGAATCGGCGAATAAATTTATAAAAGTAAAGTATTATCGGCATAATAGTAAATTACTCCTATATTTTACGTATTTGCTACCAACCTTATCTTATCCATAAAGGTATTTCATTACCAATTAATACCTACTTAACTAACATTCTTAATTAACATACTAATTACTATTTTCCCGGTGTCCAATAGAACCTAGTAGGTATATTAGAAAAACTTTTACATTTTTCCTGATTAAACTGTGGGGATATTGATTTAGGTAATATCACGTTTTATTTCTATACAGTCCTTTGTTGAACAAGAGAGCTTAAGATTTGTTTTAACCGACTTGTTAGCAATTCTACTGCGCCAATTTACAATTGCTAGACCTCACACGTCCTTGGAATGAATGTGAAGAACTCTCAGCCATACTAACTTTTACGATGTTTCTCTTCATTTTATAGAAAATGCTAATGTATTTACACTATGTATGTATGTGATTTTGAAATTTAAAGTATTCAGAATTCAATATGCTATTCGCGCTTCGTGCATATAAATAGGCATGTTTAAAACAGTTCTATACCTTATTTCTTTGATTGTAAACCGGAATATATACCAATACAATAGGAATATCCTATTGGATTGGTAGTTAATAATAGTTAATGAGTTTGAAGCAGATCGCTGATTGTCTACTATCACTTGAGCGATATATTCTAAGCTAACATTTTGTTGCTTAAGCTTAACTTTTGTTTAAGCCGCTGTTGCTTGGACGCGCCAAATTGTTGCTTATGCAACAAATGAACGACACAATGTGTTTGATTTTGTCGACCCTCCTAACGGAGCGGTCACCATAACGGTCTGACACGCAGTGAGTTCCGGGTTCGATCCCCGGCGAGACAGATGAATGATGAATTTATATTTCTGTTCTGGGTCTGGGTGTTTGTGTATTCGTTTTTGTGTGTCCATGGCACCCACGACACGGGATAAAATCCTAGTGTGAGGTTATGAGCGTAGAAAGCGATTTTAAAATTTAAAAATAACCTACAGTAGATTTTTTATGCGTCTGCTACTAAAAAGTCGCCAAGTAATTTCACGTCAAATTACTCAATTCGTCACGTTAACCACAATTGTTCAAGTAATACTAAGCTATGGTTGGTTCATCCATCAATCAGCCCTTTAAAGTCCACTGCTGGACATAGGCCTCCCCTAATCTGCGCCACTCCGACCGGTCCTGCGCCATCTGAATCCAGCGGTTAGGTTAGGTTTAGTGTTATTAATAAAGGTGTCTTAAAAGTTTCTATAATGATAATGATGAAATCTCAACCGTCTGAATGTACTTAAGACCACCATACCCTTTTTCTCGTTAACTTGCCCTATTTTAATTTAAACATTACAACACATTTTAACTAAGTATGTCTGAATCACCTTGAAACTATTATTCAAACAATGTTTTTCTTTAAAACTTCTGCGGTATCTGGAAGATATCGTCATTGTAAGTTTTCCTGCCTATTGTTACAAAATATCTTTAATATTATTTTATAGGTCATGAAATTACGTGTACAAAATATTTTAACTTAAAATTAAACGTATAAGGGGTAATAGCAAACGATCAAGCAGTCAACCTGATGGCAAGTGGCTTCTGCCACCCATGGACATTTATAATCAACCCCGGATAAGATCAGAGTCTTGCCTGACATTGGGTACACGTACGTTGCTTGTACTAAACTGAAAAGGCTCGGGAAGAATGCCTCCCTTACCACATCCTTCAGAACAGAACACGGCAGCGCTTAACACTGCTGTTGTCATGCAAAAATAAAACTGAACAGAAACAAAAACAAACGGAACAGAAAGGCACTAAGGCGTTACTGTAAATTTTCGTATTCACGTTTTCGTATGTATGTTTGTTTGTTTCTATGTATGTTCATTTCTTTGGCACGCGCTACAGCTAATACAGCTTGATGGATTGTGACGTATGATATATCATTAGAATCGTCTCAGTTTAGAAAGTGACATACGTTATATAACTTTTAACCGGCGCCTGGAAATAGAAGATAAAGGGGGGAAGATGATATTTTATTTTACTTTTACGATAATATGGATATCAAATGATAGCTAGTAAATAGACCAACCTAATAATATGAATATTATAATACTTTCGACAAAAATCATATAGATGTAGCGGCGCGATACCTACAGTAATATGAGCTCGCGCCTCACATGTAATGCTTAGCACGCAAGACGAGCCAAGCAGCGAATAACAAAGGAGTACGTCATACGCATCATACTGACTCTGGGCAATCAGAAGACGCAACCTCGAACACACTATCAGAGTTTGATAACATCTCAATATATATAGAAAAGGTTCGAAGTTAACATCGACCGTGGTTTCAGGCAGCGGCATCGTCTGGCGGGAGATCTCCCCTTTTACTCCACATACCAAAGCTTTAAATTAAATATATATCATTATGACCAAAAATTTCGTTTTTAGTAGTCGGGTCTTTTGTTTAAATGCTTTTAACAATATTACTAGTAAATAATTGTTGGTATATATTTTGCGTCACTGATTTTCAGGTTACATTTGTTTACGCCATAAGTTCTAATGACCATAAAACCGCGTGCCCATTACCCATTAAACGTTGTGGGAGCGAGTATTAATTGCATTAGTGCATGCAATATGCATAATGTGATTATTACTACTACGCTGCATAATGATAACAACATAGTAATGTCATAAAAACGTCTTGAAATTACAAAATGTGTAGTATTTTTTTAAAGTAACTAAGAGCGTAGTGTATTTATCTATTTATACTAATATATAAAATGTGTGGCTGTTTGTTACTGGATCACACAAGTACTACAGTTCCGATTTATATGAAATTTCGAAACAAAAAAAATTTCAAACGTGAAGACCTTTTCGGACAACAAATTACGATATGTATTTATTTCAGATCCCGTAGCGTTGGGTGAGAGAAAACACGCTGAAATGTTTTTAAATATACCTTACTACGTTGGTAGAAAGAATTCGGGAAAGCAGTGCCGTAATTTTTGATAGATTATGACACATTAGAAAAAATCTTGATAATTTTTTCGTATATACTTAACTTCATACATACACGATATACATATAATTATTAAAAAACTTTAGCGTGATTTAAAAAGAGGCACAGCACCATCTAGTTCTAGGGCCGATAACTGCTTTCGTAAGACATTTTCGTTCCATCGAGTTTCAAATCTTAACGATTATAAAGTAGTTTCACTTTTAAAAACATGTTTATTTTACTGTTTTTTTTTTTTTTTTACTATCGCATGTAATGTTTACTTAAATATTCACTCACGGTTGATTACCAAAAAGTTACTCTAAAATAATCAATAACTTTCCTTTTGTTTAGTCCACAAAATATGAAAATATTAAGGCTTGCAAGTGGAAATTACGAATAAATTTCATGATATATTCATAAACTTAAGGCAGACAATAAAATCTGCCTGAACTGCTCTTAAAACACTTATGGCACGTAATTTATGAAATTACCCCATTTCATAATCGCGTACTGCCGCGTTGTGCCGATAAAATGAAATTAGGTGTCTTGACGACGTGGGAAATTATTAATATAAATAAATTATAGGTGAAATTCATTTATATATATTACAATGTATTATATAATACCTTGGCTAATCATCGCAAAGCCTACTACAGGAATTCCTAGTGGTTTAGCACTCGTCGAGAGTTTAATTCGATTACTAATACTAGAAGTAAAACCAATAGAGAGAAACACTAACAAATATTTTTTTTAATGTCATAATCCTCTAGGCCATAATTACTTTGTGTTCTGTATTATTTCTATCTAATATTATTGTCACAAATAGAACTTCAAAGAATTGCTATTTGAGGCGCATCTACGACTTAAATAGTCGTTTCTTCCAAGTGTCTATGAGTTCCGTGCTAGCACGCGTCTCAGCTGTCGAGGTCAAGGTCTTGCAGGTCAATGCTGGGCTCCGAGGGTGCGAGGGGTGAGGGAGGTAAGCGTGGGCGTCGCCATGGCAACCGGCCCACGCCACCCACGCAGCGCGCAGGTAGTCAATCAATTACGACCCGGTGAAAACGGCTTTCTTGAAGCGTAATGAGCTGTAATTTAATGAAATATCGCACACGCTGGTATTATTTGCGACGTCAATAATGGGGTATTACCGTTTCTTGCTTATTGATGTTCACCATCGTTTGGTGATGAAAAAAGCGCTAATACCTCGTAAATTTGTAAGGAATGCTCGTTATAGAAATATTTCAATGTTTATTGAAGGAGCTTCGAGCAGTAAAGCGCTTTAAACACTGAATTTTCCCGGAATAATTTTCATGCTGTGACTCATTGTATGAAGTTCAAGTTAAACAATGTCAATCTTGGTCGTGCTTTATTATTTGACCGTTAGTGGCTGTTCTATAACCTTCCTAGAGGCCTTTGTAGTCTGTTCCGATTATCATGTAACGATTTTTGTTGATTGACTAACAAATGCTTTGTGAACGTTTGACAACCGTGGTGATTACCGATTCGTGTTTACGCCAAGGAGTTGTTTTTCCTGTTGTCTATCTTTTGATCAGTGGAGAGAGAAAACAGCGATTAATGACGACTAAAATAGTCGTCAATAATAATTACGTGTGTATGTCGGACTCTAAAAATTGAATTATTAATCATAACAAAATACAAGAAACTAATGTGAATACTGTAATTGATCCTCGTGTGTTTTATGTTTTTATAACCATAGAGATTTTATACCTTAAATAAGATAGAAAGTAATTCTTTCGTATGAGAGCGAGTCTTTTGATGCAGTGGCAAACTAAGTCCATTATGGACCCAGGACAGCTGAATGTGGCCACCAGTCTAAGAGGTTCCTTTTTCTGTTTTTATTTGATTGAAGTAGTAAACGAACATGCAGTCCACCTGATGATAAGTGCATTCTGCCGCCAATGGACATCTTCATCATCAAGCAACATCTTCATCATCATTCATCAAGCAACTTCATATAAAACAGGTCTTCTATCTAAAGTTAATCACAAGTGCGTTGTTACTCCTGAGGATTAAGATGGTCGCCTCATAGGTACATAATTGAGCCGGCAACTACACCCTTCCAACAAAACACAAAAACTGCTTCAGGGTAGAAATAAGTGTGCCGTTGGTACGTCCCAGGTCGGTTCTACCACCTAGGTGACACGTAAAAAGCAATTCTTAGGTAGTGGCTGAGGCATTTGAAGGCCCTCTAGGATAATAGACCCAGATCGGTCGGTCGTTCCTTTCGTCCCTTTATAAACATTTGTATATTTCCTTAGGCAACAAGGAAATACTTATTAAGAAAATATTATCGGAACATTAATATTCGGTAGTCGAATGTTTTGAGAAATTAATTAATTTTCTCCGAATTTATTATTGGTTAATCGTGATTCCTTTCACAATCTTCAAGTTCTTGAAACTGCAGCTTTTCCTAGAAAAATATTTCTTTCGTATTAAGCCAATATTAATCAAACTTAGTTATTTCGTAATAATCGTAATTACGTTTACAATCTCGTTTCTGTCGTTTTTCTCGGAAAAATGTTTCCCTTATAAATTAAAAAGTATTAAATAGATGACAAATAAAATAAACGACATAGACTTACGTAAGCTTACCATGAAAACAAGCTTTTTATTGTAGAACACAAAGGCTATGGATTAGAGCGAGTCATCCATGAAAGAGATATGTTATGGGTCCGTGGAGGGTCAGAATCTCACGCGCAGTGAGCAGAGCAGCGCACGCAATGACCCGTGCGGCCTGCCAGCGTGATGACACGCCTCGCAGCACTATGCTCATCATGCGTAAGAGAGTACAATTTTTATAGGGGTACACTTTATCAACATTTTCATATGAAAAGTAGTATTTCAATACACATAATGTACTGAAAAGTTCTTTTTAGGGTTCCGTAGCCAAATGGCAAAAATCGGAACCCTTATAGATTCGTCATGTCTGTCTGTCCGTCCGTCTGTCCGTCTGCGCTTCTGTCCGTCTGTCCGTCTGTCCGTCTGTTCGTATGTCACAGCCACTTCATTCGGAAACTATTAAGACTACAGAGTTGAAACTTGGTAGGTAAGTGTACTCTGTTAACTGCTTTCCGATTTATGTACAAAAATAAAAGAATATATTAAATTTATTAAAACAGAGCTATATTTTCCCTTAAAAAATTGAAAATGATAATGTTACGGAATCCTTCACCTGCGAGTCCAACTTGCGCTTGGCCAATTTTTATTTTGTTATACCTAGATACATTAGCTTTTAAGGCCAGTTTCTATCGCACTAGCAGAGATTGCCTACAGTATCTATATAGATGTAGATAGATGTGGGGTCGGTCTTAAATAACACCACTTCTCATCTAGTCTCACCGTAGAAGGCGACTAAGATATGAAATCCACGAGAGGCAGTAGAATCTCCCGTCCCATCAACACCGACCAACACGTAGGCCTAGCCCATGTTCCGAACTTCCGAAGTGGACATGTAAAGGGATGTTGTAAATCTATCCCTTTACAGTATCTAAATAAATATTCTAAAGGTTCATTATAACCACTATTACTTATCTCTAAATTATTACCAATGTCATATACACAAAGTTTTTTTAATTGATTCTGATCAACTTTTAAAGACTGTCGCAATAAAAATACTATAGCGTTGAAAACGGTACGTTCTCAACAAAATGTGTTATAATAATTTATTTAACTAAAACTACATAGTAGGCACTTATTATAAGACTACAAATAAATTGTAGAATGGGTTGAGAAAAGGAAGGCATCTACATTGCCCTACTTAGAGAAAGGTATGGCATCCACTTGTCTTCGCTGCGTAGTTTTGAGTGGTCCATTATGAAAGGACTCGTGTTATTGTTTCTTGACAATATACTCCACAGTAATGTTATTTAGCTTTACTTCGTAGAAACTGTACGTTTTGTAAACAACTTACTTAACCGATCCTTAGAACTCGCATATAATATTCAGTGGTAATCAAAAATATGTTAATTTTAACCTTTAACTCATTAAATCTGCTTCGGTAGTACCCGCCCGAGGGCACTTTGGGCCCAATGGTATTAAATCAGTTGAGTCGATTAATAACTAAATAATGAAATAACAGTGAAACTGTTTACTTTTACAGGAATTATGTTTTATTGCTTTTCTTTTCATGTTATATTGCTTTTTAATAATTTTTGCCCACAATTTTTGATTTTTGACCGCGTGTATTGCAAATTTTTAGATGAAAAGTAGTTATTGTGGCATAACTGTAATAGTTGGACATGATATATGATATTGCAGACTTTTACGCTGATATTAATGTCCTCTAGTACATCACTTTGTTCTACTGGCTATAATTTCCACAGCGTAAGCAATATAAGGAGTTTTTTGGTAGCTTTTTCACACATCGCGTTGCATTATCGAAATTTTCACATAGTTTCCTTCCTTTTTCTATTATTAAATATAGTCTATGTTCATCAGGGATAATGTAGGATTTCAATGGTAAAAGAATTTCGGTCCAGTAGTTTCGGAGCCTATTCAATTCAAACAAACAAACAAAAAATCAAATATCTCTTTATAATATTATTGTAGACTAGTAATAAATATGGCCTACGTTACTCAGGGATAATGTAGCATTCCAATGGTGAAATAATTTTAAAAATCGGTCCAGTAGTTTTTGTGTTTGTTCATTACAAACATACAAAAATACAAAGGTTTCCAAATATTAGTATAGATATAAATAAAGCAATATCTTCTCCAAGGGTAGGTTGTAGAATATTTTGTCAGTCAGTTTTTTTATGTTTTTAAAGATGTTACTAGTTTATTTAGACTTGTTCATACCACCTACAAAACAACCATTATAGCCGAGCTCTCACATTAAATCTCAAGCTTCTCGACTATTAGAGTGGTTATGATACAGGACTAAGTAGAGTCAAGAGGGTCAGGTGCGCCGGCGCCAGCGGCTCACACGTTTGCTTTGTCGGCGAGAGATCGGTGAGTGGCCATCCAATCAATTACTGTTTATTCTAACATAGATTAGACATGCATATCGTAGGTATGTATAACGCACGCTGCTTTGTAACTATAGTTTTAATACTAACAATCACTACTGATTTGCCTTGAGTGGTGATTCTCTATAAATTATTTGATTACATCGACTGTACATTGCCTTTGTTAAGCCACGTCGTGATCGTAATATATTGTTATTGTTACACTAATTAGTGTACTACCGCATGTCAGAGCGAACACCCTACCGGTCTGACGCGCAGTGCGTCCCGGGCTCGATCCCCGGCCGGACAGAAATGTGAATGATGAGTTTAGATTTCTATTCTGGGTCTGGGTGTTTGTGTATTAGTCTTTGTGTCCATGGAACCTACGACACAGGAGAAAATCCTACTGTGGGGCTATGAGTGTAGAAAGCGAAAGCGCTTTTTACTGCTGAGCACGAGTCTTCTCTTAGAGTGAAAAGGATTTAGACGTTATTCACCACCTTAAGTAGATTGACTTACCTTTGATATTTTTTAAACATAGGCGTTCTGCTTTTACGACGTTCAATTAATTTCAACCATGCATATAACTTTGAAAAATTAGATGCATGGCCAAGATTTAAGCTTCACCCCCCCTGATTGAGAGGACTACTATAAAGTCACCACAGTTTTTCTTTCTACATCTTAGGGACACCTGATGCGAATTCCACCAAGCTGCACCCTTTCGTTTACTTAAATATAACACAACTGCGTCAACTGTACTTCTTTCGACTAGAAAATAGCCAATTCGTGTTAAATACTTGCTTACCTCTATGAACTTCTGATAAGAATTAAGAACTCCAATGCTAACAACAGAATACGTTGACTTGATATCCCATCAGAAGTACGTAAGTGCACGTAATTTGCCCACCAACGCTCATCCGTCCAAGCACCGACGACGACTACGACCGACGATATTTTTATTATTACCTTCCATTGCAGTTCAAGACCGTTAAGTTTGTTGAAGATCTAAGCACAATAGCAAAAAAAGTAAAAACTTTAATACCTTTAAAATGAACAAGTATTTAGGTTGGTATTAAGAAGTTATATGAAAGTCACTCAAAAGGAAAATTGTAGGTATATCAATTTTCATAGATCAATGAACAAGTATGACAACTTTGGGCTTCTTTAATTAAGATCGATTCAAATTCAGTTCTCTGTCAGGTGCTTGAACAGTAAATCCAAGTACCTCAAGAGTATAAGATTGTATTAGGAATTTGTCTCACCACAAACGAGTAAACTATAGACTATATTTTAATATGTTACGGGTACTCACGGCGATTTATAAATCGCATATCGTGAATACCCGTAACTTATTAGAATGTATCAATTCCGCGATAATATCAGCCTAAAATCATAAACTGTAGGCTATAACTTATCCATGCGTAAAATAAAAACGAAAATTCTCAGTTTTTGTATATTACGTATATAGGCAAAAATATAGTTAAGAGAACTAGAAATAAGTAATATAGGTAATTTTCATTTTTTTATATTCTTTATGTTTTTCGATTTTTGGTCTGTGTTCAAAACCTTATCAAACCAAAACTACTGAAATTAATTTCAAGACTTTATTTATATCTATATCATGAGGTAATATTTAGTCTTTATTAATTCACTAAAACCGATTTACTCGTACTTTATCTAAATCTGTTATACGATTATAATAATTAATGTACAATTTAAAGCAATGTTACATTTTTAAACGCGGGTGAAACTGCGGATTTAGTTCTTTAGTACCTACCATAGCTTAGTATGTACGATAGGGGCCGTATGTACCTACTCAATGTAATTATTGAAAAACATTCAATGAATTAGATTTGAGTAGGAAGTGGGCATAAAATCCTTGTTTTTGAAATCTAATGGGGTTCATTACATTTGTGTTTGAAGAATTTTGCAATCGATTTTATTTTTGATTTTAATTTTGACGACCCGCGTGGCCGAGCGGTCACCATACCGGTCTGACGCGCAGTGGGTCCCGGGTTCGATTCCCGGCCAGACAGAAATATGAATGATGAGTTTAGATTTCTGTTCTGGGTCTGGGTGTTTGTGTATTCGTATTTGTGTGTCCATGGCACCCACGACACAGGAGAAAATCCTAGTGTGGGGCTATGAGTGTAGAAAACGTGTTTAAAAATATATTTCCATACACCCGCCCGAAAAGATCACCACGTGCTACTTAAATAGAAGATCGCAACAAGCTTCTCGCAGGCGCTGAGACACGCACCTAAAATAATCTACGAGGAGACCACTTGAATTGCGTGGGCGATCGTTAAATGAGTTTCTGAGCGTACAAAGTATTGATAAATATCATGTTACTATTTAATATAATGAAATCTTTCGGCTACTGTAGTTTGATTTCAGCTCGGGTGGTCTCTTAAGTATTGGATACCAAGAAGAACAGGTTTCAGAAACAATATAATGTACATAAAATTTAACGAAACATTTTATTTACACGGTTTGTCGAACATTCTAAATGCTTATTCAGAATGTTTGACTTTCTATTTATATCTAATAATATTTTTAGTCATATATTGTAAAACAATTAAATTTCATAAAATCCTCTAGTTTTATCCCTTGATCAAACGCTGGAGACGATACCGCTGCATATATTTATATTTTATAATAGTACTCTGCTGCTGTGTTCTGGTTCGAAGAGTAAAAAAGACACTTAGGTACAGAAAGATTTTCAACGTTTTCCAGAGGATTATCTATACGCATCGAATCACAATTTCGATCTAATAATTTTTTGTATCTCTGTAGGAGTTTTGATTTCCACATCAAATTGATTATCGTGTCATACACTGTGGTTATACGATAATGCAACCCAAATTTCCCGTTAAGTCTATTTCCGCATGTCACGGGACGTACAAGAGTAAAATAATTCTGAAATTTTGCTAAAATCACTTGTGAAAAATGAAAAACTCAAGTCTCTATAATGTCTTACAGAATCCTCAGGAGTGTACATCAATGGTCGATCCCAAGTAATACTTTGGTCTTCAGGAAATCCTAATTGAGACTGACCTCCAAGCAGCAGTAATCGTTTTTGAACCGACATACAGACAAACTTCATGCACTATTGGTACTCTTATTTAATGAAAATAACTATCAAGTCAATATTTAGTTTACTATTCAGCCTCGGTTGAAATATTGGAATACCTGCTTCTACTGCGCTATCAAATATAATACCTGTATTTCCCGTAAGAAGCACTATTTTTCCAATGGCGAAAAAGAAATAGCTATTATAGATAATAGCAGGGGTGGACAGTGATTTTCTTGTCTGTTTCAATATGAAAATGACCGAGAATTAGCAACTAAGCGGCTTTGTAGTCTAACACGTCTATTTTCCAGTATTTTGTTGCAATCCACTTTAAAAGCACGATATAAAAGCCCTTTGACAGCTTTTAGATATAGTTCGTAGAACTCTAATTTAAATCGAGCGCTTTTTTATTTTCTCTTATTTTTTCTAATGACTTTTTAGATATTGACAGAAAAATACATTAAATGCTTTATCATTATTAACACCTATTTATTACTATCTAATACTTTTATTGTAACTTGCTGTGTTCTGCTTCAAGTAAGCTAGCATGTCAGTTTATATGGCATTCTAACTTAGTCTCAAATCAAACTAGTATTTTGTGGAGGATTGTGATTAACTTCGACTAGCATCCCTATTCTATATTAGTTTAGTGTAGCCGGGCTGCAAGGACTTCTTTATGTCAGGTAAACTGCAGGTTCGTATGTTACGTAATCCGTATACAAATATAATGTTTGTAGTTTTGTTACACCAAATGGCCCCTAGTAAATAAAACTTAAATAAGTTTTAACGTATAAGAAATTCAGACTTTACTATTTATTTATTTAATTGTATATGGTCACCAACATAATGTACACCAAGACAAAGGAACAGTCATAGATACAGAGAAAAGAGGTGTCATTACAATTATAGGTGAAGACAGAATGCGAATAAAAAAGCGAGTAACATAGCAGTAGGAGCAGTATTATAATAATTACAGTATATAGCGATTAAAAGGAATTTGAAAATTTAATTAATTATTTATATTAAATGACCAAAATAAGAAAAGACGAAAAAATGTCGTTAAATGAAATAATGTGGAAAAATTACAATATGTATATATATATAAAAGGCAATCCGTCTCACTGACTTATATATCAACGCACAGCCGAAACCACTCCACCTAAAACCTTGAATTTGGTACAGGGGTTTCTTTTATGATTAAAGTAAGCGGTAAGAAAGGATTTTTAGAAATTAAACCCCTAAGGGGTTTAAATAGGGGTTGAAAGCTTGTAAATTAATGAAAATTTGTCAAAGCATAGAACAAATGAAATTCAAACAGCGAAGGGTGGTAGAACTCTTTGGGGTTCGGTTACCAAGCGCCACCGCCACACCTATTTCTGCCTAACAACAAGTGTTAAGATCTGCTGTGTTTTGGTGTAAAAGTTGTGGTAAAGGAGACCAAGTTGTTACTTAGTCCTCAGGAGTAGCAACGCATCTGTGGCCAGCCACTCTTATGACTAATTTGGGCTTAATTGCGGATGTCTATAGGCAGTAGCCACTTACCATCAGAAGGATTGCATGGTCATTTGCTAATAAAACAACTTACATAAAATTGATATCAGGCTTGCGAGCAAAATAATGAAGCCTCAAAACTTAAGTAATTTATTATTCAATGACGAACTAAAAGACATTAAGGGCTCTCAGCTCCGTGATATTATAATCGGATTTCAGGGCTAGTTTTCAAAATTAATCAAAATCTAGCTGTTGCCTCCGATTTTGTTTGCGGTTACTATGATACATAATAATATTTGCTAGATGATTTAGTAGATATATAGAACCCCTGTTCTATGTGAAGTTGCTTACAAATATCCATGGGCGGCATATTACTTACCATCAGGTGAGCTGCTTGCTCGTTTGCTACTTCATATTTATAAAAAAATATAAACTTTCATGCCTCTTAAGTGTTGTTCTTGTGCTACTTGCTTAGTGAATGTATACATGATAAAATGAAATCACGTAACTAAACGTGGGTGAAGTTTTAGTATATTAAGCCTATGATTAAACAAAACGTGAGTATCCTTTGGCTTTTATGTAATTTTTTTTGATCTCGAGGAGGAAATCTTCAAAGGTACCCGATGTCGTGGGAAGGACGGCAGGTCATGAGAAATTTTTACCACGCCAAAAGGTGGCCGTCCACGGCACTGCGAAGAGGACTCCGGGATCTTCATAGGAACGCGACCGGAGTAATCTGAGCGCGCTGCCCCATCGGGCTCCACTCAGGTGAGCGGCTGGGCTCACCGCACTATCTTCACTAGGATATGCTATCCACATTTGAGCCGTTTGGGCTGTAGCGCGTGACAAAAAAATGGACGTACATACAAACAAACATATATACCTACATACATACGCTCGAAAAAATTACCCTCCTTTTGACGCAGTCGGGTAAAAAGAGCAAAAGGCAAAGAGCAAAAGCAAACGTAATAAAAATATCTGAAAGTTTTTTAGATAAACATTAAGTCGTTTATCATTATTATACTACTATTTTCTTTGTTCGCCAATTTGTTTGGTCTTTGACCGACATCTATAAACTGCCAAAGGTATGTGAATCGTTAGTTATTTAGTAAACTTTTATTTGTGTTATATATAATGCCGACTGAGAAAATTTTATAGAATATTATTTTATTTTTTAAAGATTATTATATTTTTTCTTTAAAAGTAAACATCAATTTGAAATTTTGAAATTGACTTTTTTAATTTGGGTGTAAATATAACCTACACGAACATTACAAAAAAATGAGTGTTATTTTTTTAATTCACTTAAACACCGAGCGTATAAAATGGAATAATAATATCAAATATTCATAATGACGGCGACACGTGGGAAAATCTCCGCGCGAAGTATCGATTTTACCCGTCCTTATTAAGTAAACACCGGAAATTTGATGAGAGATCCTTCCGATGATGCGGTCTTGAGTTATCTAAGAAGTTAGTCATGCAGATTCTTAATAATAACAATTTATTTATTATGTAGGTATATTATATAAGTGTAGACGTGTAGTGTCCTTTTTTATGACGACTTTCGTCGCAGTTCAGTTGCTGATATACTGTTCATGAGTTATCACCCTTAGAAAATATTTTTCTTTCTGATTTTTTTTTCTACAGCGACATAAACTGACGACAGTGGCCGACAGTCGTATTCACCGTTGGTCGCAGTTCAGTCGCTGACGTATTCACTGTCGTTCGTGTGTTCTTTCCTTAGAAAATATTTTTCATTCGGACATGTCTTAATTTTTACTACATCCAGTACACATTTGTTACTAGCTTAATGTGTTATTTAAATAAAAATAAACAGAATATTATATGGAGGCCGCGCCCCACCGTACCTAAACAATAATCGTTGACAGTTACAGTTGCGGCAAACTTCGACGAGACAACTAAAATTACAGTAATTTTTATACGTTTACGTGCCTATAAATTTGTGCTTCTGTCTTCAATTGCGTGGAATACTACTACTACTTTTAATGAAACTGATGTAATCTCATTATTGGTACAATAAGTTTCAAACTTATATATACATAACATCATTGAGTGTGGGAACCATCCATATAAATATATGCACAATAACCGCAATGTTAAATGCTGTCTTTTGGTTTGAAGAGTATAAGAAAACACGTACACTAGGCATTCCAACTTAGTCCTCATGAGCTTGTGATTGATCTCAACTAGAACTTCAATCGTATCTAGTGTTGAAAACGGATCTTTGTGGGAGTGGCCACTTACTATTAGGTGAAATGTTTAGTTCTTCTGATACTAAAAAAATCGGCCAGGTGCGAGTCGGACTCGCTCTTGGAGGATTCCGTAACATTATCTATTAAAAACGACAAAAACATTTTTGTTGTAGGGGAGCACCCTTTAAACATTTATATTGTCCTGTTTTTAGTATTTGTTATTATAGCGGCAACAGAACTATATGATCTGCGAAAAACTCAACTGTCTACCTATAAGGTTTCATGAAATACAGCCTGGCGACAGACAGACGGACAGCAGTCTTAGTGATAGGCTTCCGTTTTTACCCTTAGAGTACGGAACCCTAAAAAACGTTAATATAAATTAATTCTACTTATGCGTATGCAGATGAATCATAAAGCTTATTCATATAGCTACCGCATTATCCGCTGTACCACTTACGTATGTGTGTTAGTGCGCTTGGCTAATGGCAAGCTCGAGGCGGAACAATGGTCGCTTTGTATCATTGTACTGGTTGATATAGCAACGTTTTCACTCTTATTGCGTACGGTTAGGACGTCAATAGTAAACATTGACAGGCGAGGAGGGAGGCTCGCTGCGATTGGTCAGAGGGCAACATACGCCGTATACGGAATGCGCGCGCGCATATCATGTTACATACGGAGTGGTTGTGTGGTTTGTAGGTACTGCGAATTTGCTTAGTACACTTCAGTGGTATGACAGATGATGTATACTGGGATTCTCAAATCCATCACTGCTTAAAATGTTATAACTACGTTGCCTTACGTATCGTGAATACTTTGGCTCTTGCATACTTTAACGAGCAGGCAAATGGTATAAATTGTTGTCATTAAATATTAGTAGTTAAATTGTATTAGAGACTTTATGGTAAGATGAAGGTATTCAAGGTATATGTCTTCCTGCATTAATTTAAAAGTGACCTGGTACTTAGCAGTTGCGCATGAACTAAATTGCTTAGTAAGCTATGACGACCCGCGTGGCGGAGCGGTCACCATGCCGGTCTAACGCGCAGTGGGTTCCAGGTTCGATTCCCGGCCAGACAGATATCTGAATGTTGAATTTAGATATCCGTTCTGGGTTCTGGTTAGTGGTTCTGGTGTCTTGTGTGTGGCATATGGCACCTACGACACAGGAGAAAATTCTAGTGTAGAGCTATCAGTGTAGAATGCGTTTAAATAAAAGCTCGCATTTATTCTTCAGGGGTAGCAACGAATCTGCGATGTGATCCGATGTTTGGTGTAATAATTTTATTGTGTTATTAGAAAAATAGGTGTTGTAGTAGTGCCTGTGGATTTGAAATCAAAAAGTTTTTCCACCTTTTAAATATGTATGGAGTTAGTGACAGATATCTTGGCTGCCGATTAACTCATCAGGACCATGAGGAGGATCTATGATCGTTCGCTATTTCCCATCTGCGTAGTGATGTCTCCGCACAATTAGGGGAGCCCCGGAGACTTTGGAATGTGTATTGAAGTAGGAGAAGGAGTAACGACTGAAAGGCGTGAGTGAAATGTCGCCCCCAGCAATCCTTTTAATTATGACCAACGTTCAACATTGCTTAACATTTTATATACTTGCGTATTGTATACTATATGTGAATTGAGATCTACATAAGCCACGGTTGTAGACATGTTATTGTATTTTCTTTGAATCTTCTAAAATAATAAAAGGAGGGTATCAAGAAAATCAAGCCACGATGGCAACTGTTAGAAGTCGATAATCGCTATTGCTTCCGCTCCTACGTTTACTTTATCGCCGATTATGCTGGTTTACTGTTCTGGGTTAACGGGACTAGTTTGTCATAACAAACTAGCTCGCCCGCCCGGCTTTGTTTAGGTCGATCGTTAATGGATTTTTAGATATGCAATGTGTGGACTTGATGTGTAAAGCGTCTAGATTTTTGTTTACTGAATCTTCCACAATAATGCGAACGGTTGTGATGCTTTTAGTAGCAAATATTTTTGCAGAGAAAGTGATTTTCTCTTGATTTTGTATTTTCGTGATTTCCACTATTATTTATTGACATGTTTCCAAACTAACTTTGAAAACAAGTCAATAAATAATAATGGAAATTTATGTCATTACTTTCATTTGAGGGAGTTATTTTAAAAACTGGGAAAGGCCTTCACCAATTTTTGCTTGAAATGAGTTTTGTAAAGTTACTAATTACACTTATACCAAAATTATATAATACTCTAGAGCAGCGGTCGGCAACAAGCGGCAGTCGGTAACAGTATCAGAACCGCGGAACGTCGAACGTAGGATCGCCAAATATTCACAAATATATGACCAATGTTCTAATATATTACCAATGTTATAATATATGACCAATGTTTAAAAGAACTTGACCTACATATATTCATGCGTTCTAAAGTCACGTGGAATATTTTTTTTAACTCACTAACAATATACAAAACCCACTACTACTTGACGACACCCGCTCTAGAGATTTTAAAGTAGTAAGTTTCAATAATCTCAAAATAAAAATCTGCGATAATTATCTACAGAAATTAACCTATTCAGGTAATCTCTCCTGTAATGTTGCTGTACCTTGTGAGTAATTCAGTCTTCACAACAAAGTCAGTCCGGTTGAGGAAAAACGAATGCACCGCATAATGTAAGCAACTTTCGGGATGGATCGATGACGGACCAAGCGCAAACAATTAGGCGGATTACACTTGTTATCGCCGGTGTCATGCACGCAAAATATCAAACGTGTATCCTAATTGTGCCCAAATATACATAGGTATGCATAAGGCGTAGATTTGCATGGTTTTTAGTGTGTCTGTCAATGCTTATTCTTCTGAAGAGCGCGAAGTAATGAGGCTAGCTAAAGATTGGGTTTGAATTTATTTATTGGCGTAGCCAGGATTTTGGTTTAGGAGTGACTTGAAACCAGGCGAAGGTAGCCTTTAAACGATGACGACAAAAAGGGCCTATGATAAATTAATAGCTGTCTTTTGGTAATTTGGTCTTGGGGCTTCCTATATCTGAAAATTTGTTGTTTAAAGGCTGGACTCAGGAGTACTCAACTCGCATTTAGATTTTTAGAGAACCCTTTTCCTTCTTGGTTCAGCCATTGCCTAAACGGCCATTAATTTTATAAAAAAACTGCATACAAAAATGTTCCTTTACATTATCTTACAATTAAATGTAGAAGAGGGATTTATACCAAAAAAATACGTATACTTATGCATACAGTATGTTTTCGTATACTAATATTCTTGACGTGACTCCTTAGTTACTATCCGCCTCTTGGCTTACGCCCCAGAGTACTACTACGCAGACATTGAAGCCTGAACTCCTCTGAGTGCAAGCTGCACCTAACTCATATTTTTTCAGTTTTTCATGAGGCAGTGTGACGAAACGTGAGCCACCGCGGGTGCGAGAAGCGGGGGGAACAACGCGCCCCGTATATGGCGTGCGCCGGCGCAGTTACTGCACAGTCGCGTGGAAAAGCACTTCCGTAATTTGTTTTTTTTTAACCTTATTTTGCTGAGTTCTTAATAAATCTTACTAATATTATAAATCCGAAAGTTTGTGAGGATGTATTTGTGTTTGTTACTGTTTCAGGAAAAAACTACTGGTAGGATTCCACTAAAATTTGGTACACAAATTACTATTTATTATTCGGTAAAATTTGATCTAGACTAACACATAGCATATTAATTATCGTGGTAAACATGATCAAAATACGCGGAGTCGCAGGAATATTCTAGTAAATGATAAATCTTCCTGGAGTATAAACGTTAGCTACGAGTATATGCGAACTGATACGTGTGAAAGTGCTTATAATATTTTAATTTATATAACTTTGCTCCTTGTTATGATAAATATTTACAGTATATGATCTCACAGCCTAATAAATGTTTTCTGCTACTTCTTAGTAACATTGTAATAGTCAGTTGATATTCTAAATAATATAAATTTCTAGTTATGTTGAAAACTAAAAGTACTGAATTTTAGTTTTTATATTTCATACATATAATCAATAGAAAGGAATAAACAAATATATAAAGAGTACTTTTTGATTACCTATATCATCATGGCATTAAATGATCATACAATTCACCACATGGTAAGTAGCCACTAAAACTAGTAACTATAAACATCTTAGTCATAGAACATTGAAACAACCTTAGATAAAGTTAGACACAACGAGATTAACCACAAATGTGCTGTCAATACTGAGTAATAATTTTTATTATATGACTCTCTTACTTGAAAGCACAAAATATGTAATGTTATAATAGCGACGAAACAACATTATTCTCCTAAAGTTTTAACATGACATGTTAGAAGTCTGCACGAGTCATTTTCATTAGCAACAAAGACTGCGCATAGAAGTTAAATCCCTCAGAGGTTTAGCGGTCACGTGTATCTACGATAAAACTAATACATTGTTGCACATATGTTAGTACCAGATTACACTTTATTTTGATGTAATTCCCTTATTTATTTTACCGAGTTTGAGTGATATTGTATTCTTCTTGACATAAACAATTGTTTTATAGTCTGTTAAAAGTTTGATTTGTTCTGGTTTAATATTTTTTCAAACATACCAAATTTAAGAAGAAACATAAAAATGTGGTTTGATTGTATAGTTATCTTATTCATTCTTGAAATCTTAGAGATTACAATAGTTATTGATTTATGGTATTTTTAAAATAGGCTATAGATTGTGTACTATTAAAAATAACTTTTTATTCGTCATTGTCACATCATCCACTATTGGTAAATCCAAATGACATCCCTCATCGATTTCAATTTGCTATGTAGAGTTAGGTAAGAGAGATTTATAAAGCATTTTGGATTTTTTGCAAAAAGGAAATAGCAAATGCAGGAAACGCAATTCACACTTCACGCCACTAATTCTACAATCAGATAAAAAAACTCGAATGAGTACCTTACGACACCATTGAACCAAAAAAAACACTTAAGACTACTGTTATTAGGATTAATATGTGAAACTGCGATGTCTCCGGAGGCTAAGGAGTCTACCACTCATATTGCTACTTTTAAAAATCCGTAATAATTATGTCGTTCTCTGTACTCAGGCGCCGGCAGCGAGCGCGACGCTCCGCCCACTCGCTCGTGACGCCGGTCAGTCTTCGCTCATTGCTTTATCAGCTTTCAAACCATTCGGCTGTAAAACGTGTAAAAACGTTTGATATGACGCTAGAGGATTCTTGATATGGAGGACAATGTCTTTCCTATGTTCTCTTGTCGAGAAAAGAAGTGTAGAATGATCGGTATACCTAATTACGTTTCTACCCGAAAGGACTGATTTTCCGTTGTTATTTTATTTACACTCTATCTCATATTTTTCTCCTTCTTGCAATCCAAAAGACGTATGACATCTTTTGAATAAATCAGACTTGTTGAGCCTTGCCCGTGTCCACCTGGAACATTTTTTACATTTGAAGGTCACTTGTCAAAACATCATAGAAGTCAAGGGTCTAATATTTCTTTAAAACTTTACCTACTTAACCTTTAATTTCTTTCCTTTTGTTAATTTACTCATGGTTTTAATAAATTTTATAGTATAACCATAAGATTAACAAAATGGACATCTAACAGACATGTGTAAATAAAAATGTAGAGAGGTTTTTTAATATTTCCCTTGGTATACACAATGATAATTCTGAGGAACAAAGGCACCACATGTTTATAAAGTTTTTTTTAAATATGCTGGTTAAAATTAATGCACAAACAGACCGACAGACTTGAAAATTTATTTACAAGTGTCATTTTTTTGCCACTTAATTAGTATAGTCCGAAATTAAAAGTTTTGACAAACTCAATTGAAATATCATAATCTCAATCTACATAACGTTTTTATATTAAATAACTTTTAAATTATATCATGCCTCGTACACTTTTACTTTTTTACAAGAAAAGTAATGTTTTGCCCTGCTTTAAATAAAATGGTTGCATCCAAAAGGAATCCACGCAGTTTTAAGAGAGCTATCTTCCACAACAGAACTCAACCTTTAACCTGTCATAAATGTCATAACATTCGATTATTCCGCGTACATTAATTGTAATTATGCCATATAAAGTAATAAAATAATAATCTAACCTAATTCGATTGTCAAGCAGCTCTAGGAAGATGGAGCCGGTATATAGGTCGAGACACTGGCTGGCTGCCAGCATTAGTCACTCGGTGTGAAGCCAACATGACGCGGCCGGTAAAGGTTATCTCGTACCTACTCGGCTTTTCGGACAATATGCGTTTCGGACGTAGAATGAGTAACATGATAGACTCCTAAAGGGAAATATACATTTTCTACAGTATACTTCGATAACCAAATTTTGGGTGACATGTACCTTTAGCGAAGGAAGGCCACCAGGCTAGGTTATCGTGACCCTGTTGTTCCGGGATTAGAATAAGGCTACAGTTTGCCTTGCCTGTCGTAAGAGGTGATTAAAACGGGAATTCCGGAGTTGCAGAAGGCAAAAGCTCCCACTCTTGCTGTCCCGAAACGTCCAGTCAGGCGACTCCATAAAGGACGGCGGTATATGTGGTCATACCGTTGTAAAGACCAAACCTGTGCGGTGGGCCCAGTCGTTTACCTGGGTGGAGCCTGATGGGACGTCGCTCTCAGAGGACTCCGGTTGCGTTCCTTTCAAGATCCTGAAGTCCTTTTCGCAGCGTGGAGGAGGGCTACCGGGGTTTTTACTCCGGTAAAAATCCCATATAATTTGGCATCGCTCCCTCGGCGTCAGGTACTTTTTGAAGGTTTCCCCCTCTAAAACAAAAATAAAGCTAGGTTATCGTGACTGGGAAGCAGCCGTGCTTTGTCACTGCGAATATTGTATACATACAAGATTATGAGGTAGATAGAATAGGATATTTTAGGAAACTTGTGGCGGATCGGATAAACCGAACCGGACTTCATGAAAGCCGAGATATCACGGCTAAAGTTTTTTTACTTATTAGAAGTCTACTGTGTTATTTAATCTGTGGTTTTATGAAACACATTCAAATATGTAGCGCACACACCTGTTGCTTCAATTGTTGCTAAAATTTTAAAACCATTGTCAACACGGCAAAGACAAAGCGTTTAAACAGTTGCTGTCAATTGATTAAAATTGACACGAAGAATTTAATTAATGTAATCGTATTACTTAGGATAGCAATGCTCCGCGGTTTCACCCGCTTCTAAAACATATACTTAATATAATTTGAAAGTCTGTACTTTTGGTTTGGTGCGATATCAAAAACGCAGACCGAAGAAACCACGGCTGCTTTTCCTTTTCAATACGATTGAACGCTTTTTATGAGTTTTCGTCAAAATAGTTACATAAAAGTATTTTTATTATATTTATTTTGGAAGAGACTCTTCATTAAGGACTATTTACAATCTGAGTATTAAATGAAAGGTCCCTTATCTATCATTTAATACCCATATTGACATGATAATAGTCATCCCTTCCCCACTTTATTTCCTATTTACATTTTTTTTTTTAATTATATAGCCTTCGCCACTTGTAACGATTCTAATATCATCATATATCACAATCCATCAAATCGTTTGAACTGTAATGCATACAAAAGAAATGAACATACATAAATACATACGTAAAACGTTACTCTCCTTATGATTCAGTCAGGTAGAATATTGAAGAAATTTCCATAATTACTTAATTTCAGTCGTCCAAGCTTTTTTTAAATATGCATCTAACGTAAAGAGACAACAATTGTACTGGTGCAGTTAAACTACCAGGAGTTATAAACATTTAATCCGCTAATCTCAGAAACAGCTAAAGCTGACAAGAAAATTTTGTCATAAAATTAATCAAATGCATACAACTTATTTTAAGTACTTATATTAGAAGAGGATGATAACATACTAATTATTAGTTACATTACAATTTTTGTAATTACATCAACAGTGACATAGATTTAATAGTTGCCTTCATGTTGATGTAATAAAATTTTCCGCTCAGACATTTTCCTCCGAGAGGAAGTCCGCCAATTATCTCATTTCCTTCATTAAGAAAAACAGTAGGTACGATCTGTTTTTCTACACTTATTACATAATATCTTAAGATATGTATGTATGTATGGATTCAAAGTTATGTTTCATAAATGACCGTCAAAACTTGATTGATTTTTGGTACTCGTTACGAGTTCCATTTCCAGTTCTCTATTCCACTATGTGCCTTAGCAGTAATAAGCAATGGAGGAGCGTGGTGGTGTTAGCAACATGGCTCCTCCCATAAAGTGAAGTTCCTCAAGCAGCAAAAGATGATAGACAGCAATATAATATAATAATTATTTTAATGATGCTCCATTTAGGTACACATATAGCTGTATATAATAATTATCTTAAAGTGTATTTTTCTTTACTAAGTGCTTTCCGGATTATATATTAATTTTTAATTCTTTTTAAACATCTTAACTTTCAAACAAAGAGGTAAAAGATTTCGTGGAGGTAGTTCGATGTCACCACAAATTACCTATTTCTTTATATGCTCGTATAATATAATCAAAAAATATTCTAGTTTAAAGAGATAGGAGAGACGTTTTCAAAAGAATTGTTTCTCACACCTCTGACCTGAGGCTCTAATTCTATTTGGGATTTGTAATAAATAGTAAGCAATTACCACTCATTAATAACTGGATTTTATTATTTTTGTTATTTAATTTACTAAACTAGTAAAATTGTTAAAAATATTAAAACAGAAAACCTGGCTGCTTAAAAATGATCCTCTTGTTCATAATTATAATTTAACTTAGCGTTTTATTAGAGTTTTCGTGAAAACAGTCAAGGAAAAATTTTATTTTTTTTAGAATGGTCTATTTACTAAGTCATTCGATATCCATATTGTTGTAAAAATAAAAAAATCGTCTCTCTCTCCCCTCATTTGCCATTGTTTGTAGACACCATTTTTTAATGTTTCACATACATGCATACATACATAAAAAAAAACATTACCCACCTTCTAATGCAATCTGGTAAAAAAGAAACAGATAGACTACAGTTTTATAACAGCATCAACTCAATTCAAACCAACTTTATCAACGGAAAAGCGCAAACAAACCAATTACCATTTCCGTATAATTTCCCCGCTAGTCAATCGGCGGGTAATCGAGCCGTATATATCAAACTAGTCTGTAACTCGTCCGTCAGTGCGTTGAAATGTTGGGCGAATAATTCGATAAATATTTAACATGTGATGCGGCGGAGGTGCGCCGTGATCGAGTTTTGAAATTGATTTTGTTTTCATGCACAAAAAGTTAAGGGAAAGAGAAATTAAGGGAAAACGAACCAATCTTTATGATTATAATAATTATGATGATAAAGGTGCGTAATGTTTTTCAAGTGCATGTAGGTTTATACTAGCTATGTTTTTAGGTATATACTAGCTGACCCGGCAAACGTTGTTTTGCCATATAAATTATTTCTAAATAATTTCTAGTGTAGACAAAAATAACTGACTTATTGTAAGTGTGTAGGGATGATTGATTGATCAATTATCGACCGGTGATGAAAAATGGTTAAATTACTAAAATGGCTATTAAAAAATAGGGTTTGGTGATAAAAGGGTAAAAATTTAGCGTTGTATGTATTTTTAATGCGTCATATTTTTAAATGTTATGGGTGGACAACCTTTATCACTAAGGAGTAAGGATTCTTAGACCTACTAAATATATAAGATGTATGTCGATATATTCATTTCTTTAGCACACATTACATGACGGTTGAGGTGCGTGCTAAAGAAATGGCGGCTTGACGTATTGTGTTATATGACATATCATTAGAATTGTGTCAGTTTGCAGAGTGACAGACTAGGTAATTTAATTACATTTTAATTATATTACATTTTAACGTTACATTATTTTTATGTTTTACATTCCAATCATGTTCCAATTTTTATGTTACAAAATGCTAATAAATTATTTTTAAATTTTATTATCTTGTTATTAAGCATTATTTATTTGAATAGATTACAGAGTAATTAAAACAATAGCCAATATTTTGTACAGTGACAAACACTTGGCAAAGGAGAGTCATTTACAGAGAAACATCATCATTTGTCATTTCTGTAAATTAACGTTGAATGAATTTACAATAAAGTTGTGTTCTAGTTGAAACATTTAGTTGTAAGACATTAATGTGGAATGACAAGTCTGTAGAACTCTAAAGTATGATGTGAAGTTTCATTTCATTGTTCCTATATTTAATCCGTTCATTAGCATTTTTACAAAGACCTAGACAACTATAGAATTTTTTAATGCATTTCATTGCAAAAATAGGTAGTAATTGTCATTGGTTAATAACACAAGCAACGAAAAGTTAGTTAATTAAAATTCATTTTACGGTTAATATTTTTAACGCCCACAGTTACTTGACAAAGGAAACATAAATATTACCACTGAAACAGTTTTCTATGTCGGAATATTACTAATGTAGTTTTCAGGTAGTTATTTCAAAAACAAATAGAATATGTTTATTTTGTTATTAAATGTTTATGATCATTCACGTTTCAGCAACATTAAAATAAATTAAAGATTATTATTACTTTATTATTTTATCCCACAAATGATACATTGTCCCACTAAGAGGAGCGGATTACTTTAATATTTTTTTATGTTAATTCACCCTTAAGTAACAATAAAATGATTTAAAGGTCCCACTAGTGGGACTTCACATCCATTGTGACACTTTATGAAAAAAGAAAACTGTAAAAGACCCACAAAAGCAACAGAAGTCCTTCACGGTAAACGACCACAGCCGCCCATAGACATCTGTAATCTACCCTAAGAACAGTATTACCAAAGGTTAGCCACAGATGTGTTGCTACCCTTAAGGACTAAGCTGGAACTCTTCGGATCGGGATGCCGTATAAGTATGTCTAGCTTACCACACCCTTCAGACCAGAACGCAACAGCGCATAACAGTGTTGTTAAGGTAGAAATAGGCGTGGCAGTAGTGCTTCCGGAGTCGAACCACAAAGAGTTATACCACCTTTATTTATTTATTTGTTTATTAACAAAATTCACAGCTCTTAAAACTATAGAGGTAGAATTCTGGTATAGTAACACTTAGAGCCAATTACGGATTTACATTTTGTAAATGGTATGATATAATTCAACCATCACTTGTGAATACTGGTGTTATGTAGCGTATGAGTGTGTGTGTGTGTGTGTGTGTGTGTGTACTATATTTGACTTATGAATATAAGACTAGTTACTGACAAATATTGTATGTATATTTAAATAGATGTATACAATGTATGTTATTAACGTTATTCATAGGGAAATATGAGGCATATCTAATTCTGTCGTATTTATAGTATTAGAGCTACTTGGTTCTACAATTGACCTACGAAAGAGCAACGTACAAACAATCTGACGACCCACTGGCGGAAAGGTTACCATGCCAGTTTGACGCGCAGTGGGTCCCGGGTTCGATTCCCGGCTTGACAGAAAAATGAATGATGAGTTCAGATTTCTGTTCTGGGTCTGGGTGTTTGTGTATTCGTCTTTGTGAGTCCATGGCACCCGCGACACAGGAGAAAATCATAATGTGGGGCTATGAGTGTAGAAAGCGTTTATGCGTTGCTTACAGATGTCTATGGGCGGCAGTAATTTCAATCTGATAAAAAGAAAATGTGTATTTCCATGTTTCAATTAATCGCAAAGCTTATTTTTACTACTAGCTTGTAGGTCAAACTCTAAGATGTTCCCGATTTTACATAGGCAGCATGCATGTGGCATATTTCGTATGGATTTCTACAAATCGCATGTACTATACTTGCGTGGAGACGCAACAGATCGGCATGCCGACATTTGGCTAGACATGCATTCGAGGTCAACGTCTCTTCGTCGTACAGTCGTTGGAAAATGAGCTGCCCTCAATGATACGTTCGTGAAAGAATGACAGGTTGTAAGGAAAGTATCCAACTTTATACTTAATACTGTTATTTTAGTATTCTTATCTATCTCAGTACAACAAGCATAATGTTCTCTCTCCTAGTGGTAGAACCAATGTAGTTCGGCGGAGGAAGTACCAACGCCAAACCTTTTTCTAACGTAAAGTAGTTCATGCGTTTCGGTGGAAGGGTGCGGAAGGGTTGCCGGTTCACTTTTATATGAGGCGACCATCTCAGTCCTCGGGAGTAGCAATACATCTGTGATAAACTTCATATAGTAATAAATGTAATAATATAGTAATAAATATATAAACCCCTGTTCTATACAGATGTCCATGAGCGGCAGTAACCACTTGCTATCAGGTGGGCTGCTTGCTCGTTTGCTATTTCATATTTTTAAAAAATAAAAAAAGGAAAACATCGCGAGAAGACCTACACACTTGAAATATTCTGAAAATCTCAAAGATGTATGAAGGCTACAAAAATAAAGACAATTGTGTATTGCTCTTTGTGGTTCGATTCTGGAGGAATCATTTCCACGCCTGTTTCTGCTTTATAACAGAAAGCTACAGCAAGGGATACATATATCCAAGATATGCAAACAAGTTTTCAGCGATCTATTAGTGGCTTACCTCAAATAGGACCAGTAGCCACTAACCACCTGATAGACTGCATGCTTGTTTCCTATTTCTACAATGGAAACATATTTAAAAAACAAGTGTAATGCCTGAACCTTAGATAAAAGGTCCTTATCTTTTTATTTTTACTATCGATGTAGAAAACGAGCATGCCGGCCTCCTGATGGTAAATACTGCCCACGGACATCTGAAATCAACACCAGATGGGATCAGAGTCTTAAGTGAGACTCTTACCTCTTGCGGATTATGTTGAAACGCCTCGGATAAATAAAAACTTGTATGTCTATCTTACACACCTTTTAGATTAAAACACAGCAGCGAAAAAACACTGTTGTTATTTAGCAGAAATAGGTGCAGCGGTGGTGCTTCCGTAGTCAAACCACCTTAAAAATCTAGATATAATTAATTATGATTATTTACAATTTAAAAACATAAGAAAACGAATGAAATGTCTTACCGTAAACCAACAATTAAGAACGTACAGTACTGTATCATACGATGTAGATGTTTGGGGTATACCTAAAGACAATCAGAAGAGCTGGAGTATATACTCCAGCTCTTCTGATAAGAAAAACACCCTTTGGATATCCAAAGGGTGTTTTTCTTAGTTTTTCACGTATATGTATGTTTGTATGTCCATTTATTTGGCACGCGCTATATCCCAAACGGATTTACTGACTGTGATATATGATACATCATTAAACGATTCAGATTGTAGTGTAGTTCAGATAGTAGACTATATAATTTAAAGGATAGCGCCTGTTAAAAGGGAAAAAAGGAGACAGGAGGGACGACTTTCATTATCTTGATAAAATGGGTATCGAACGAAACACAGACCACCCCAAAAATATTCATATAATACTGTTATGTTACTATTTTGACAAAAACTCATGAAAAACTTAATTGAAATTTATCATAATTAAAACAAAAAAATCCTTTTGAGCAGTCACTTTTTTGTTTTCATATTTTTAACAATATGTTGCTTGTGTGATTAAGAATACGCGATACGAACACCTGATTCGGCACTTATAAACGTGTAAAAATGGAAAACACAAAATGTTCTGGTACCCATATTATCATATTTGATAAATCGTCGTAAACAAATAATTCATGTGAATATTAACATAATTGTAAATAAATTATAAGTAAATATTAATTAAACTTATATATTTTTTTATACTTAGCTAAATAAAGCTTTACCGGCAAATTAGCGGATTTGTTATAAATATTAGGTACCTTAAATAGCAATAGAATTAGTTTACTTACCAAAACGTTTACAAAGATTTGGAAGGTGGTAAAACGAGTATAATTTGACCAGGTAGGTACCACCGTCACACCCATTTCTAGCATTAAGTAGTTCCTACGTCTCGGTGGAACGGTGTGGTTGCCGCCTCACTTTCATATAAGGCGACCATTTTAGTCCTCAGAAGTAGCAACGCATCTGATTGACTTCAGAAAACCCCAGTTCTGTATGAAGTTGCTTACAGAGGCGGTGGCCACTTATTATCAGGTGGACTGCATCTTCGTTTGCTACTTTAATCTTCTAAACAGAAAAAAATTACAGCAACGTAACGATTAAAACTAAATTCATTCCGAAACGGATATTCACACATTAATTTCAACAGTATCGATCCCGTCGTAAGGCGTAAACGAAGTTAATCTCTACCTGTTACTCCCAAATCTACGACATAAAGCTCTTAACGACACATTATCGGTGATAATGTATTCGACTGTACGTTCAGAGCCACGCATGTAAATTTTCATCGCAACGACTTACGAAGTTGGATGCATGCCAAGTCGATCCACATCAATGCTGGAGACAGTCTTCGTAATGAAAACTATCGTGGCACTAGTTTTGACAGCTTCTTTACTCGTCTATCATTGAGGGTATTAGTTGATTGCGGTTACCAACTCGAAGCTTAACGCGTCTAACTCGAGCACCACGAGCTCGATTACGACCACGACTACGAACCCGACCACGACCACGAGCAATACAAGCGACAAGTTCGCTTTTCACGACAAGCGTTAACATTGAGCGCTAAAATCAAATTAATGTTTACAATCTTACTTTACAGCTAAGAAATATAAGAACAGATTGCAAGAACAGATTACTAAACTTAATTTTCAATACTAGGGTATTGAAAATTAAGTTTAGTATTGAAAATTAAATTTAAATATATGTAAACGATCCTATAACGCCACATAATTTTGCGTACATTTTGGCTGATATTTGCTCACAATTTGACCTTTGAAGCAAATATACCATAGCCCTCGATAATGACTTGCTTTATGCGTATACAAGCGAGTAATTATCCGCTTTAAACCTAGGTGTGTAAGTTAGTTTTTAAAAAATATTAAAACTTGTTTAACAAAATTAGCGAGAAAATAGATACGAGAGGGTCATCGCTGTCGAGTTAATGCAATTTGCGTACCAAGCTCGACAAAGTTTGTCCAGAGGAGGAGCGCCGGGTTTCAGCCGATAGAATTCTGGTATACGAGTATGTATATTTCTTGGCATCGCTACTGAGAGGAAATCTTGCGCGATTTTATAAACAAAAGAATAAAAATGTCATGTTATGGGAAGTTACTTACGAAAGTTACACCACTTAAAATCCTGTGTGGTAAAATGTTAACTATGTACAAGTAAGTTATAAGTTATAACTCAAATTTGAATATGTTTAATGTAGAATAATAAATTTCAGTGAAATATTATAAATTTATTACAAACATATATGTATCTTCTGGTCTATAACTAATGACTAAGTAATATCCACGTGCTGTAATGATTGACCTACAAAAGCTTTTAGTTGTACAATTTTGGAAAATTGTGCCAAAATAAAGTCTCATAAAATGCCAAATGTATTAGAACAGCCGTTTAATAACACAATACAAATACTCGTAAATCTCCGCCGTTAACGGTAATAACTATATTCACTACAGATCTTGTAAGAGCATATAATTAAGGATGCAATTTGTTAACTCAATTCATTCATTTAAATTTATTGTTACTTAGCACAAACGCGAAACCACTCATTCCTTTATGGCAGATGTTCGTATCGCAAATGAACAAAAGTAAAATGAAATAAAATTGACCGTATATACTTGGATGATAGAAATTCAAAATGCAGCGGTCGGGTACTCTTGGTTTGATATCCACTCCTTGTGGCCCGCGGGCCTCTCTAGAGCCTTTCTTTGTAGCCCGAGGAACTTCCTAAAACATAATTTCAAACATGCATTATTTTAAAATAGAGATTTTTAATAACCATCTCTTTCTACAGAAAATTTTCCGATCTTAACCCTTGAAGACCTACTTGACATATGTCTACCACAGCATTTTAAAACAAGAAAATTTGACCGCTGACTACTAATGTCACAGCACATGCCGACACTAAAGAATTATGGGTGATAACGGTACTTTCTGACAAGACAGAAATAAGTATATCAAAGTCCCACTCAATTTTAACCTGAATTGTAGAAAATCATGAAATTTTAGACAGACAAATATTGAGGACATAATATCATAATTATTCCTGGCAGGATTCCAATGCGTAACAGGCGGGCAAACAAGAAATGCTCTACTTCTAACCTTTTTTTTTGTCTAAAGATAAATGAAATTGAAGTAGCAAGCAAGTGTGTTGTTCATCTGATAGTAAGCGGTCACTGTCGTCCACATTAAAGATGTACAAGCAACATCGCATATAATAGAGGTTCTATCTTTGACGACCCGCGTGGCCGAGCGGTCACCATACCGGTCTGACGCGCATGGGTCTCGGGTTCAATTCCCGGCCTGACAGAAATATGAATGATGAGTTTAGATTTCTGTTCTGGGTCTGGGTGTTTGTGTATTCGTCTTTGTGTGTCCATGGCACCCACGACACAGGAGAAAATCCTAGTGTGGGGCTGAGTGTAGAAAGCGTGTTTTTATCTGAAGTCAATCACACATGCGTGCAAAAGGTGGATGGTCGCCTCATATGACAATGTCGCACTGTTTGTGCATGGCTACCAATTTAAAGGAAATCAGATGTGGACGTTCGCGAAGAAAAACTTTAAAATTCATACTCAATAACTGTAATGTTTAGAGTAAAAATTTATTTATTTAAATTGAGGTCGTCCGATGTTGACATTGTCATGGAAAACCGCCATAAGTGTTTGGCAAGGCTCCATGTCCAGTGCAACAGGTTGTTCTTGATTAACAGGGTTCACATGTTCGATTTGAAGCCGAATATACTATTGGTAACCTTTTACCTCTGATCGTCGCCAAAATTATTAAAACGGTCTAACATGCTTAGTTTAGAGTTCTCTCCGTAGATGATGAAATGGTAAAACTCTGAAACGTTCTATGCCAGCACTATACTTATTATATTTGTTATAAGATTGAAATAGCAAACTATTACATAATATAACTTGAGACAGAACAGAATCTAACCCTACATGATCCTAAATCACGCTATCGAAGTTTTCTACATCTTGTGTAAAGCATCGAATAATACGAGCGTAGCAAGGAGCGAAGGCGGAAGGTTTAGGAACAAAACTTTCCTTCTCTTCCCTTCAATAGCTTTCATGTCCCGGCTCAGCATAAGGCTTGCCACCAAAATCTAGTGAAGCTGTAAGTACAGCATGATCACTTAGCCTGACAGGAGATATCCTCTCGGCAAAAATATATATTATATTATATTTTTATAAATTTAATGTATACATTTAGCGAATCAAGACTAAAGTCGTTAAAACTAAGTAGAACACATTCTAACACTTGATATTGTCGTGGAAAACCGTTAAGTATCTTTGGCAGACGTCCAGTGGAGAAGACGTAAGCTTATAAACAAGGGAGAGGTTTGATTACGAAAAACGATTTCTGCTTTTATTTGAATTGAATAGTTATAAAAACAAAATGCATTAGCAGATTGCTACTTACAATTTATATTTTTATGTTACCCGACTATTGTTATGAAAACCGTATTTTTTGCGTAACGTGATCAGCCTTGTATGCAATTTGGTGGAAATTATATGCCGTTAGCGTCTATAAGGTTTTCATAATCTTGCAGTTGCATTTGCACTATATTCTTGAAAAAATACGTGTAGCTACGATTAGATGAATTACAAATACCAAAATAATACTAAATGTGATATAAGTTGATAACGAATAATTAAGTTTAAAATAGCGATATTAGTTTATGCAAGATGACAATTACAATATTTATTGAGTCAGTAGCTCAGAATGGCTTATTTTACTGCATTATGGCTAAATTATATGCATATGCTTAGTGTCTAGTCATTAAAATCTAATAGAGAGTACACACTCGACATTGTCGCGGAAAACCGCCGGAAAATATTTGGCAAGCGCCCAGCGCAACAGGCGGGCACCGGCGTAAACAGGAAAGATATGTATGAACTAGTTTGACCCGAAGTTTTACTTCTCTCGTAACCTGATTTTTTGTAAGTGCACTGGAGTATCGATGATTGATGTTTTTTTCTCGGTAGGCCAGTGTTTTGCTTCGTGTTGCACTTGTGCTCCTCATGTTCACAAGTGGTTTAATAATGATTTAACAGGATCACGGATTTTCACTCTATTTTATAATTATGTTCGATTATATGAAGATATTTGGTTATGGAAATATTTGGCTCGTAGAATAGTATCAATCGCGGTCCTTTGATGCTTTTACGAACTCGATGGAGAAAATAATGATTCCTACAGAGAAACAAAAACAAAGACTGTATAAGAGCCATACAAGTTGGTAGGTAAAAATTGAAGTTATTTTTTGAGTCGAGCTGAACTTGCACAACAACTACAACTGTGATTTCTCCCAGACAACCTTGAATAATTGTATATTTTATCTCATTATTAAGAAATAGAATATTCATTTTTTAAGTGATAACTTCTAAAATCACATTGGGCATTATTTGAGATGGGTAAAAACCATTGAACTTACGACACTGCTACCATAACCGACACCTCTGTATATAAGTATATACATATATAATGTATGAACGTACATAAGTACACATGTATGATGGCTTTTATTAAATGGGCAAAAACCATAAAACTCACGACACTTATCGTAAACGACCCCTCTGTATATAATTGTGTATGAAAGTACACATACACATGCATGGCTTTTTTTTAAATTTTGCACTTTTGTCGTCAGATCTCATGACTGCCTTATTAACCTTTAATAATTTTATAATTTTGTTATATAAAGTTTTAAACTATTATAAAATATTTCTGATTACTTAACATTTTGCGTGGGTGCCACTTCAATTAGACGCCGTTTTTGATGGATTTCTGAAATAGGCCGAGAAAAATATACCTAATCAGTAAAATATTATATTGTAGCCGATTTTCGGCAATATTTAAGCCCACGCAATTGGCAAAGCTACACATTGATTGATCTCGACAAAACTTTGTTACAAATATCGCGAACTCGCATCAATCGATCTTATGTCTGAAACCGAGTTGTTTTCCTATAGTTTTTATTTTGGTAGACATATAGTTTCTTCTATATTATACAGTTTTGTACACTCATAACTCCACGCAAGGATTTTGACCTGTTTCTTGGTTGACATGGCAAATACAAAATCACACAATAGCAAATACTCAAACATAAAGACATAAAATACAAATCTAAATTCGACATTCAAAGTTCTGTCTAACCGAGGACAGAACCTGGAACCCACTGCGTATGAGACTGGTATGATGACCGCTGCTCAAGGCGGGTAACCAATTTTTTTTCAAGGTATTTTTCTTTGAGTGAAACCTATAAAGCAGAAGTATTGGGCTACTATATCATCTATCAAACTCAACCAACTGCTGGGTGCAGCGAGATGTATGCCCCAAACCGCAGTTTGACAAAAAAAGAACTCGCAACCACAAGCGTACTTACGAGGTATTTCGACTTAATGCTTTAGAAGGAGAACGTAAACTTATTGAACTTGTAACCCATTTTAGTTTGTCTATGCGTCCTTAAACCGCTAAGAATTTCTTCACGTGAAATCTATAGCCTACAGGTTTTTCGCTATTTCAACGAATAAGACGTATATTTAATGTCAATCAAACTTTAGCAAAAGCGAAGTTAATAGTCTCGTGATCAGCGCAGTCGTAAGAGCTTCAGTTGTGAAAATCGTGTTTTCTTTCGAAACGCGCAACGTGTGCGCGCGCGCAGCTCTGACGCATATCAAAGATGCGCGACGGCCATTTTTTTCCACTGTACGCTCCCGATTTGGCTCGCGGCCAGAGACGCCGCCTGGCACCGCGCCAACACACAATCACCCCCTCTCTAGGACAAGCCTGTGTGACTCTTTGTCGAAAATCAAGCGTGTATCGTCGAAACGAACGCAATGACAGTTTTAAGACATATTTTTTTGTTGCTGTTAAATATTCCTAGATACCAATTTACTGTAACATACAGCTTTTTAATAACTGATATAACTAAATTATTTGTTTATTCACGTAGCTTCATATTCATAAACTGTTTTCTAGAACTTACTAGGTACTACTAAAGACCTGTGCTAAACAAACGGTAGCAGAAAAATATTTATATGAAAGAAGATTTTCTAACACCTCATCAATTCGTTAACTGTGCTATATATAGTAAATAAATAAAAATAAGAAATTATACAACCGATTAAAATATTTCGGACAAATATTTGCTTTTCTTAAATATGAATGTATTCATATTTAAGAAAAGCACATATTTGTCCGAAATAATTGTATGCGTCTTTAAACGGCAAGTCCATATCAATATAGAAAAGAAAATGCTGTGTTTGGAAACTTAGTAACGTCGAAAGCGATCCGATCTTTCGCTTTACAGCCGCCCCGCCGCGCAGCTTGACCTGAAACCTGCGATCAACGAACTAAGGACATAGTTGAAACGCATTCCTAGCTATTGGACTTTACGATTGAGACTCGATTCAACTGCGCAACCTCTGTATCATAACTGATTTACTGATGTTCGATTGCACTCAAGAGAAATTGTCTACTTAGCTCAGTCTACAAGTATTTGGCTCGGAATCCGTTTGAAGTGAGAGACGGCAGGTGCAATGCGATATGCAACCAACAGACGCGAGTTAGACAATTTGTTAGAACTCCATTTGCCTGTTAATGCTCATCCGATCTGGCACAGTTTGGTCGACAACCGGATCTTGTGACGGTTCAGATTTTAGTTTGATAATTCGGCTGAAACATTATTTCATCGATGGGCAATAAAGGAATTACTCATTTGTGTGACATTAAAGACATAGGTATAAGCTTAACTATTACAAAGTTTTCTACGCAAAATTGTAGTTTACTTTAAGAACACGGAGTACCTACTATGACTCATTAATTCACTACTCCATACATTTTTCATTTCTATAAAACGATAATAGATGGCGTTGTGTGTAATTTTCTTACAATTTGAGAGTACTGGTAAAGAAGAATGTTCCACGCACTTATAACAACTTCTCGATCCTCAATGTAAATTACGAGCAAATCAGTTGGTAATATACTCGAAAATAGCGCGGACTTAGTCATTATGAAAACGACATTTGTATCTAGAACGAACGCGATGCTTTTAAAAAGAACTAATGTATACCGTAATGTAACTGTAGTATAAGTGTGCTTGTGACATCTGTAATGAAAATAAGAAAAATATGACCGACTTCTATGTCATGATCCAGCGAAATACATTATGTTGACTGCCGACTTCGGGACTATACTACTACTATACTAGCCAACATTTATTTTAATTATTTTTACTTTTTTTATCCACGGAAATGGATTTTCCACTCTTTTTACTGATGAAACTATCACTCTTTTTTGCTAAATGAAAACAATGCAAATAGAGCAATCGAATTTAAAATTCTCCGTTTTCAAATTGGTTAAAAAACAAATGTCTTTACAGTGTTTTGTAAATGAAAAGTAATTATGCAAAAGGAACCCACTGTTCCTTTTGCATAATTACTTTTCATTTACAACTTAGTGTGAGGAGATGAGGCAGAGGGGGCATCGCTGGCGGCACGTTCGGCACGTCTCGACGTCTTTTGGTCGTTCGAACGTTTGGCAAAACCTACTTTTCCTGTTAAATAAATACTCCTTTATTTCATATATAAACAGATTTGGATTTCAAGTTGCGCCCCTGGGCGGCTCGTTTTATGGGGCGACAGAACACTATTGATCTTTTTTCGGCTGTTAAATATTGCCGGCACAGGTGTCGTAAAAGTAATAATGATTTTTGTTTTTTTTTTCACCCATATAAGTTCGTATTCATGAGCGTCCTTTTCATTTTAGGCTCTGAGCGATACGAACCCACGCTACGCCTCTGGGTAGGAATCGTTGCTGAAAAATCCAAAAGTGACTAATTAAATTACGCTCGGTTTAGGCATGGTTACGTATAGAGTTAAGTGTGTATAAGTTCTGAGAATATCGACAGTATGTCGTTTTAAAGAATTTTATTCTGATACAAAGATGACAGTTTCTTTTAGAATAACTGTAGCTAACTCCAGATAAAACTGACATTATCCCAGGTTGATAAGAAATGTTTATCATCATGACATTAGACTCCCCTAATCTGCGCCACTCCGACCGGTCCTGCGCCATCTGAATCCAGCAATAACCCGCCATCTTCTTCAGGTCATCAGTTCACAAGATCGTTTGCTCTTTCCATATTATTAAAAAAATAACTTGACAATGTGAAGAATTGTTTTTTAACTATATAACCATAAAATTGCCTCAAATTATAATACTCGATCATATAACTTAAAATTTAGTGGCAAACGATGTGGCATTTTATAGGTAGGTAGGTATTAAATTTTCCGAAGCGTGATTCACTGTTACAAGGTTAATTGCAATTCTACGCTATTGTACACGTAAACGATGTTTCATCATTCCTCCCCCTTTGCTGGGTATAAGATTCCTTTCAGAAAGCAATGTAACTTTTACAGTTTTCATATTTAAAGTTTAATGCTTTCGACTTCCGTCTAAAAAGCTGTTCAATTTCTCGAGGCATGCCAATACAGACAACATGCTGATGGGCGTTTTTTTCTTAAATAATACAGTTGTATTTTTCATGTGAATAATTAAACAATTAAATTATTTTTTAGCAGCAGAAAGACGTTTAGAACATTAATTTATCCTAATTTTCCGTTGTATTGAAATAGAGTTCGTATAGTGGTAGCATGAGTAGGTATAGTAGTAGTACTGAGTAGGTAGGTAGGTAGGTATGAGTGTAAGTGGTAGAATGGTAGGTGCATTTATGAGCGGCAATGGCCGCTTGCTATCATGTGTTCAGTATGTTTGTTTAGTATATCAACTTTGTGAAAATGTGTAATGACAGGCGTTCCTCAGGGAATAGGCTGTCCAAAAATGGAACATAACAAGCAAAAATATAAAGCAAAGCTATTAAAAAAAATATATTAACAATAATATATTAAAAATATCGGACTTAGAATTTTTTGTCTTCATAGTGATATATTTAACTTTTTTAAGAGTCATCATATTTTTGACAAGTTGAAGTAGCAAACGAGCATGCAGTCCATCTGATAGTAAGTGGCGACTGCACCCATGGACATCGGCCAGTACATTCATATAGAACTAGCTGTGTCACGCAGTTTCGCCCGCGTTTATCAGAGAATAATCTACCACTATATATAAAAACAAACACACATAGCGTGATGTTATATAGCCTAAAGCCTTCCACGATAAATTTACTATTCAACACAAAAATATTGTTTCAATTCTAACCAGTAGTTCCTGAGAT
>DWNE01000113.1:0-38406 GCA_018249875.1 Cecropterus toxeus
CCTTAATTGTTAAAACTACACAGAAGTAATTTCATTTCTTTTAAACGCGGGTGAAACCGCGGGCTCAACTAGTAATAAATAAGCTTGTATTTAATATGACTTATCTTGCTGAGCAAGAACACCTTTACAAAATTGTGCTTTACATCGTCCACAGAGCAAGGACTGACTGACCTTGAATTTGCTTATCTTGGCGTATTATTTGCGATACAGTTCCGCCACAGAACCTCAAGCGTTTTTCGAACCGGTCAAGTTTTATAAATTACCAGCCGTTCATTAAGCCGACAGACGAATATGGTTCGCACTTTCAATTTATAACTAAGCCTTGATCTGTAGATTGATGAGGTACATACCGTTGAAACCATATACCCAAATTAGGTTTAATCGTTTTCCTCATATAGCTATAATTAATTTATATATACGTATGCATGTAAACTGTGCCATTAGTACGAGTTTAGAACGTTTTCTAAAAAACAAACATTGTTAATTTTCCACCCATAATTGAAAAGTACACTGCAATTTATGGGCATAAAAGTAAACAATAATTAGCTAATACGCTGTATATAAGTTCGTGGTAACGGCACAGGTGGAGTCGAAATATAGGTACATACGTGACATGAATGATCACATAAGCGTCCTTATTCGTAAATTGGTAATTTGTAAGCACTATTGGTTTTTCTTGTTTCAAAGGCAAGTTACGAAATATAAGTAAATGTACTTTCTCTTGTCTCACGGCTGATACACACTACACGGGGAGTAAGGAGGTTAGGAAAACAAAAGTACTTCACTCTGAACATAGGAAGTGAAGCTGTTTCATAATATTATTTTACTGACGAGATAATGCGATTAACGTAGCAAAATTTATAGACGAAAACGATAATTTTCGTGCCAAGTTATGTATCAGTTTGAGGTTAATACCGCTTAACAATTTATCCGGATAGCCTATCGACGTTAATTATTTAATCCACGTAATCTGTAAATTCCCGATGATTGAATAGCTCATCTGTTTCCGAATCGCACTAGAACACTAGGATTATAAGATTACATGTTGTCCATTGTGTAGAAAAACGATCCCACCTTATCTATTTGCCGCTTATAAATATTGTTCATAAGGAAAACCGGAGGACAGACTTCGAAGTAGAAAAACTTATTCGTTTTTAACGCTATCTCGACTGTTGTCTTTTAAAAATTATGCTGAGTGTAAGTGATAGTGCCGTATAAACATTTTTGTATGTTACTTTTATTACAGCCTTACCAGGCTGTACAACGATATATCCTAAGATTTACCTTAGAGATAAGGTAAATGTCGAAACAGACACAGCGCAATGTCTCGTACTGTAGATAATAATGTATATCAGCTATTTGGCAGAGTAATAAACAAATATTATATCGTATTAATATTATCTTAGCATGCTATTCAGTCAGAAGGAGGGTGATCTTTTCCGAGCGTATGTGTGTATCTATATATGCCTATGTCTGTTTGTTTGTTTGCTTCTTTGTTTATATGTATGTATGTGCATTTCTTTGGCACGCGCTACAGCCCAAACGGCGTGCCCCATTTTGACGTATGACATAATTTTACTAACTTTTACAGACTTTTTTATTATTACGACAATATAGGTATATTGTATATGTATATTTTGTCAAGTACTCTTTTTACCATATATGTTGTTATATTTCTTTGAGAAAAATGGCTTAATATAATTAGAGTATGCGGTTTCAATCAAGCCATCATATGCGAATTAATATTGAGTCAAATCGAGAATATGACTCAATACATACATATTGGCTAACAAGAGCTTTTATCTATGGTGCTGGTAGTCACGTGGTTGTATGGTTTTGGTATTTTGGCTGCATCAATATGATATAGCATAAGTATACAGATGCTTAGCCCTTGGATGAATATCTGCGACTTTTATATTTTCTCTCATGTTTTCCGTATTTTTCACACAGTTTTGTTTAAACGTTTTCAACACTCATGTACCACACTATGATTTTCTACTGTGTCGTGGGTACCATGGACACACAAAGATTAACCTACAAATACCCAGACCCAGAACAGAATCTAAACTCATTATATAGATGTATGTTTGGCCGGGGATCGAATCCGGTACCCACTGCTACTCAGACTGGTATGGCTCCGACACGCGGGTCGTCAATTCTCCGTCGTTTCTAAGTTGTTTTAATACACCGTTTCGCTCTTGTGGTGATGAAAAAAGAAAAGAAGCTTTTTTTTGAAGCTGTGTTACCAACACGGTAATAATAAATTTACATTAAATTGTATTTAAAAATATTACCTATCTTTTTAGTTCTATATATATATTTCATTTTTAATATTGTAACATGGCGCCCCTAACGGTGCTATTCAACTGTAGTCCTGTCCATTCTTTGAATATAGTCGTACAATAATTGTTCCAACGCAACTGGTTCTCGGCTTATTCAAATACTCTGAAGTAGTTTGGTGATATCTACGCTGTCAAAATATTTTTATTACGAGCAAGTGTTATTTGTTCATGTGTTAGGGCTCAGACGAAAAAAGGAAGACTGTGCCTTGAAGAACGTAGCGCTAAAGTCTTAAAGTTCTAATGCCTTACACTTACTGTTGTAAACATTTGAACTTTCTTGTGATCGTCGTCGTCGATTTCATCGTAATCTCTAACGGGTAATTTTTTGACGTGATCAGATTATAGGTATATCTTACTCCATACGCTTTATATCGTACAACAAAATTAAATCGCAATTTGCATTGAATGCAATCAGTATAATTTGCTTGCGTGTACTAAGAAGGTATATCGGCGAAATTTGGTAAACAGCAGTAGTTCGAGAGGTTGTCGTTTTTTTTTGGTCCTAGTGTCAGAGTAATATTATCTGTCTCGCACCCGTGTAGCGTGCCGGGAGCATTGTTTGCACGCGACAAATACAACGCACTTGTGCCAGACGGGAGCACCACCGACCACTTGTTGCCTGTTTGCCCGCTTGACACGCATACCACCTTTATTATCTGAACCTCCAGTGCCCGCACCTGACGCCTACCGCAACAACGGACGGCTTAGGGTAATCAGCCGCATGCTTGTTGGTCCAGACAAAAAAATGTTCATTTTAAGTTTTAAAGTTTGAGAACTTAAATACCAAAATAATTTCGAATGCGTCAGAAGGAGGGTAATGTACTTTGAGCGTTTGTATGTATGTTTGTTTGTATGTATGTCCATTTCTTTGGTGTCCATAGGCTATATAATTTAAATAAATGGTTTCGGAAATTGAGGAAAAGTGGAGGTAGGAAATTTTATTACTATTGCGATAATATGGGTATCAAATGAAAGCTACTAAATAGATCATTCTAAAAATATATAAAATAGTCAAGTATTATAATTTATCAAGCGTTAAATTAAATATATACCATTATGAGTAAAAATTTCATTATGACATAAGCAGCCGGGTTTTTTGTTTTAATGATTTTCATGATGTTATTAGTGTTATTCTCTATGTGTAATACCTTTATAAATTATTAAATATAGTCACTTCAAACTCCAAGAGCAAGTTTTCTATAGATTAATAAGCATACAGCAACTTGCTGTGCAAGTTTTGGGCGTTAGTACTTTTTGTTTTGTGCGATAATTTAAGGTGCTTTACATATGTAAAGTCACTGTTTTATAATGTGTAGATATAGTAAGTAAATATAAGTATGCATTTCGTGCTTATGTCTTCAGGAACAAGCGTAGAAATGAGTGTTTACGACTTTATGATTTTCTATATTTTAACATTAAGCCGTTTCAACATTTCCCATTATTATCATTAATAGCTTTGCACTCTCAAAGCTATAACACATAATTACCGCGTTTCGCACATTTTGCAAAATTAATGGTTAATTACTAATATGATTTACGACTTCGTAAGCAATACTTAAGTTATTACCTTAACTATCACTTGAGCAACTTATTAGCTCTTTGGTACTTTAATAATTTAAATATGTAATTTTTAACGGTAGATTAAAAGGGAAGTGACAAATGAAGTCGTAGCGCGTTAACATTTGCAATCAGTTACTTGCCCAATAGGTGCTCAAGGCGAGCCCTTTGCGACGCTTCAATCGCCTACATAACTAAGCTATATTGTGTTCATCGTTTATTGAAGTAAAAGTTGGCAATATTCCATCTTAGGAAACGACAAGAATGTACGCTGTTTATTCGCTTTGTGAACTTCAATTGGTTTCATTCAATACGAGTGGAACGCTTGAATGGTTTCGAATGCGTAGAACCTCATAAGGAGAATACAAACAAACTGGATTAAAGCGATCTCTGTTTGCAGGCGCACCTCCGTTGCTTTGCCTTATTGCGATTATTTCGCTAGTCGCACGGCTAGCTCGGGAATATACATGGTAAAATTAGATTTCGTATTGTTCGCAATGCAGAATTATTCATCTCCGTCGTTTCGCTATTCGTAACCGTTATCATTGTTAAACTTCGCACGTTTAAATGTCCGTTCGAGGAATAGTAAACGAAGCAAAATCTCAATGCATGTGTAATTAGTGCAACATTGACGCTTAATATGCGAGCTTTACGTTCTGACGAAGGCTTTTCTACAGACGTTTCCTTGACCGGTATGAAATCATCATTGCGCGTTAACGAGTGTTTACTCTTGTATTGCCCTTCACTCGATCACTTCTCTCGCGTCATTAAGCAATGATAGGGCAGCGTATTCGAGTAGCTTTCAGGAGCTGGAGGCAACGGCCGATAAATTAATATTAGTATACGCACTTCGCACACTGTTCGCATCCGGCGTTTATCAGCATTCATTATTATCAATTAGAAGATTTGCATTCATAATGATTTATGTGTGGACGCGGTGATTACATCGTAATACGATTTCGTGTTATTACACTAGAGGTCCGGGATTCAATATCCTTTTTTTTTGGTTTCGCAGTAATGTGCGTGTTGTAATTTAATTATCGTTGCGTTAATGGCAAAAAAACATCGTAATGAAACTACATGATTTAGAGTTTTTTTTTTTTTTTATAGAAAGTTTTCAGAGGTGTGTCAACAATTTACTAATTTACTAATCCGCTTTTGGCCAGAACGGTCGACTCTTAACAGTGGGACAGTAGGTAATGGATTGATGATAAAATGGTATGAAGTTTCATGGTTGTGTTCGCGTATTCTCGTGTACGGTTTTAACCCGTTTTGGAAGTGTTTTTGTAGTACATAATTTACAGCGTGGGATAAAGTTGCACGCCTCTATGCAACTCATTATGATATTATGGTATATTGAAAAACGCCAAACAAATTAAAACTAAAAATATATATCTCTTAAAGGTAAAACGTATTCTCCGAACGTCTTGTAAGGACCCGGCTACGTCTGTTATTTTGAAATTATAGACAAAAGCTTAAATATGTATTTTGCATACGATTAAAATAAATTAAGAAAATTAAATTCTACAATCTAATGTACAATGAAAACCGGAATCAATGGACAGCTACAGGCAACCAAAAAAGGATATAATCCTACGTAGTAAAAGTCACGGCATATTAAGCCATTACTGTTACAAAATTGTAATTTATATGCGATTTACATTTTGTTCTTGCTATGTTCAAGTTCATAAAATTATATATAATAATTTATTCCATTCGTCTTACAAAATATATCATAGTACGTACCTATTAGACATGCAAATTTTTTCAGTCTTACTTCTTACTAATATTATAAAGGCAAAAGTTTGAGAGGATGTCTGTATAATGTTTGTTAATCCTTCACGCTACTGGTTGGACTTGGCACACGAGTAGTTTATGGCATGGATTAACATTTAGGACTCTTCACCGAGTAACCGCGACTAAAGCGGGCGGAGCCGGGGGAAAAAGCTAATATCGTATATTCGTGAAGTAGTTTAATACTTAAAGCTATACGTGCTGAAGTAGCGTAAGGCTAACTACTGGTGTTGAGCGGTAATGCCGGTAATGACATCCCGTAGCGGCGGAGCTTTGCCAGACCACGCGGATGTTAGCGCTACATACGCGAGCGGTACCTGCCGTGTTTATGCACAAAACGATCATGTACAATATCTATCCCTAATCTGTGGTCTACGGTGCTGGTTAACAATGTTATAAGACTTTTTGTTCATTAATATTTACGTAAACCTTGTTGTTAACTGTTTGTTTAACCCAATAAAGTGAAAAAAAAAATCGTTTGATACTCATTAACCGTTATATGATCACGATGCGCATATAGAAGTAAATAAAATTAAGGCTGCTTTGGTTTTTCTGGTTCGGAATTTTTTAAGATTTTTTGTCAAGGTGTTCTTGATATGTTTAGCAACTTTTTGCATCCATAAATAATTGCAATCATTAAATTTTGAGGAAAATCGCAATCACAGTGAGCGAATAGAGTAAACATGTTAATTGTAATAAGTTGTTTCGTATTATTGTCATTATTAAGCATATTTGAATACTTTAGTCAAATGTTTTATCGTTTTTCATTACGTTCCGTTTTAGTAATAGTCTACGTACTCTTTCCATAAATGTTATGAGTACCCTTAAACATATCCCAATAAAGGAGTAACATTTAACTATAAAAACTATTATTACAAAGACTGATTTGTAGCTAAACTAAACTATGGGTAAGCTCTGTGCTTCGAATATGTCTAAATGTAAAATAAATGTTTCGATGTCGGAGAATAGGTGATAAGGAAATCTTAAGACTCTCTCTTGGTCTGTGTGTTCGAAATCACATGAAATTGAATTCGTTGAATTATATTAAGGAATTAAATATAAGTATATTTATAGTCCGTATTGTGAGTTAACGTTTAATATTCATTTTATTAAAATCGCTCACTCTTTTAATGGAGCTACGATACTCTATCAAAGTTATTATAATTTAATGTCAAAAATATGTTTTTAACATTGTGTTACGTAATCTAAGTGGAGTAGGTATTTCTTTTTTTTGAAATTATATAATTTACTTACAATTGTCATGTTACTTTTTTAAACACGGGTGAAATCGCGGGACAATGCAAAAACAAATCGTGAGCGATCTTTCTTCTGTTGATAGGATTTAGTGAGAAACAAGCGCCACCCATCTGCGCGAAATTAATTATCCTAGATCACGATTGTGTATCAAAGTTATGATTTTAATAATGATTAAAAACATAGATTTTGATTGTAAATGGTTATGAAAATGAATAATGATAGAGATACACTTCGTAGTGTGTAACATTGACATAATTGCATATACTTACAAGATATTTAAACGTAATAAATTTTATAGTTATTGCAAATTTTAACAATTCAAATGCTATCATATAAAATAGCTAACATATTAAATCGAACTAAGTATTATTTTTATTGCGCATACTAATTAATTGACACTATTACAGGAAAAATACAGGTTGTTCGGTAGCACTAAACCACAGTTGATTGCGAATAATAGACGCAAATTTATATGGTCTCATATTAAATGTGCATATTTAAATTTAATTTAGTAATTAAGTTGTTTGTTACTGGCGTTAGGTATTGAAATTATCTATTGAAATTATTTGCCGTAAACGTTTTATTGTTGGTGTGGAATACGTTATAATTATATCGAATACCTACGTCTGTTATGAGTGTTATGACATAACACCGGTATAAATAACCGTTCGGTCATCATAACGTTAGTATTGATGCAGTGTATTAAAATTAGTTTGGCATCTAACGATTTTATTACATGCGGCATACTTACATTTACTGTTCGCGTAGTAAACCACTTCGCGATCGTAATTCAATTGACAGATTTCCATTCTAACGAAAAAGCAGTTAGAACGTATGGAATTCAAGAGTGCAGGCAATACAACGGACACACGCAAGTTAGAATTAGTGTGAAACAAAATGCTGTTTAGTCTTGCTAATTAGTATCTATTGTGCAGCGACCGCGTTAATGCTTTTCATTATTTCATTTTATCCCGACTGCGTCAGAAGGAGGGTAGTGTTTTTCGAGCGCATGTATGTATATATGTATGCCCATTTCTTTTGCACGCGCTACAGCCCAAACGGCTGGACGGATTGTGACATATGACATATCATTAGAATCGTCCTAGTATTTAACATTATACGCTGCAATTTTGTTGTCATTGTAAGCAACACTTGTATGATTGGATTGATATCTTTAGCTCTCTTTATAGGGTGGTAACCATCTTAACCTAACCTAACCTGGAATGTGTGTAAGGGCCTTAAACATACAGCCATTTTTATAAAACCTTTTTATGAAAAATCTTTTTTATAAAAATAATTATATACGTTAAAACAAACTAAAAGTAATATTTGTTGACCATGGCTTAAAATTTACTCTTATCATAATTTTCGTACACATTGCACACTAACTAAAAAGGACGGTAAGTTGTAAAGCCACATCATGAATAACGTAAACATTACTTGTACGATAATTTTATGAATTAAATGTTACCTATAAATAATGCTTGTCTGTCTTGTCTAAAGGAAATGAGTCTTGTCAGTAAGGAATTTACGACAGTCCCTGATGATGAACGGGTAGTTATCGTATTTCTAAGAATAAATGTTCAAGACAACACAACTGATTTGCATTTGCTTTTGAAAGTCTTTAGAACAATAGCGATAAATTGTAACAAATAAACCGATTTTTGCGTGTTCTATTTTGAATTGAACAAGAATTTAGAACACAGATTGATAAAATTATTTTTGAAAATCGCAAATAACTTGTCGCATGAACGCATATAAGCAGGTGAACGACCACATAGATTAATAAAACACGGTCAAGTGCGAGTTCTCGTGTTATTCATGTTTTATAAGAAGTTTATTAATAACGAAGTTCGGCTCGCTACTCTACTTCGTGACTTTTAAATAGGAACCACAAATAAAGTTTAATCTATGTTACTTCCTTTTAAAGCCACACATATCTTTGCGCCATAGTCTTGTAAAAATATATCAGCTGTTTTTTAAAGTTATACTGAATATACAGAAGAAATAGAATATAAATAGAAGAACTGTTTAAGTAAGGATAATATTAGACAGGTTTATCCTGCAGGAAAGGTGGACACCCGTGGTGGAGCGGTCAGCATGCCTATCTAACACGCAGGGGGTTCCAGGTTCGATCCCAGTCAGACGGGATATCTGAATGCAAAATCTATATTTATGATCTGTGTCTTGGCTTTTGTGTATTTGTCTTTATATATGCCCATTATACCCACGGTACCAGAGAAAATCAGCATGGAGCAAGAGCAGCAATATACTAGCATGGAGCTATTAGTACGGAATGCCTTACTGTTTTTCAGTTCGAAATATCAAGTTTGGAAATTAATGGTAAAGTGGCAATTAGCCATGTAAATTCTGTTTATTTATATAACTCGTCTATGTTCGCCTGATGGTCGAAATGCGATCATAATTATAATAATTGAAAAAAGATGCTTTATAGATAACACTAAAGCTCGCAATAGCTACGAGTTCTTAACAAAAAAAAAAAGAAAATCGGTTGATACACAAAAGAGCGAAAGCTACTGCCTAAGTATATAAAGGAATAATTTTTAATTACGTTCTCATTTCTCCATTGTCAGTTTTCGTTGTTCTGAGGAAAGTTGTATGATTGATTACTGTGCAAGGGCTCTCTTATTCTGAGAAAAAATGAACTTTTATGGCTTATCAAACTTATCAAGCGAAAGGCATTAGTGACCTTTAAGTTTAATTAATACAGAACAAATACAAATGTACTCGAAGTTTCCTTTTCGTGGTGTAAAATAAATATTTTTGTGAAATGTTTTCGTATTTGTGAAATGTTTATTTTTTTTTGTGTTTGGTGTGAGGTTTGGTTTGGTATGCGGTGTGTCATATTGCAGGCATGCTAATTAACTAACAAGAGTAAGTTTTATATTTGCACGGCAAAGATTGCGCGCGCAATCAAAACATGCAACACGGTGATAAGGAGATAAGTTATAGCGCTACCGACCTAGGGTGGGTCCCGATTCGCAGAGGCTGGTTTTCGTTGTGCTATTCGATCACTGCCACTGTACACTCACTCATGTCACTATATCGGTTTAGTATGAGTATCGCGCACGTTAGTTTGTCGGTGGTCGCGAGTGGTCGCACGGCAGGTGCGTCCGCCGCAGCATCCGCAGCGGCTCTGGCGGGCCGGCGGCGGCGCGCGGCCACGCCCCGTGCGTACGCGCACCTCCCCACCTGCCTCCGCACTGAAACCTACCTCGGGCGCCTTTTCAGCAGTTTTCCACACTATAGTGCTTTCTCCATTAATTGTCATCGTTTTAACTAAATTACAATGCCGTCAAATTTGGTTTCTATTTTGTTTAAGGGTTTTTTATTAATATGTTATCTTTTTTATATTTTACTAGAGCGGCTATGTTCACGTTAAAAGACCGATAACGATACAGTCATTGGTTTACTCTCTTTTTAAGACGATACAAGGATAATAATCAGGATAAAATAAATGTTTGTAATCTTATAATTTAAATATATGATATAATCTGACAAACGATGCGTAGAATGGCAGTGCAAGTATTCTTTTTTACCAAGACCGACATGAAATCATATCGATATCGCTATACGCTTTTCTGCAAAGATGAATGAAATAAATCTAATAACCATTTTCATTAACCTCTCGCGACATATGTATGACGGCGCACGCCGTAGAAGGGTCAAGCTTAATTTCAATTAGAACTGTAAATTTTTTGATAACAAAGCGAGTCCGTATACAGCTTTTAGGAAAAGCAGCAGCTTTTAGAAGAGAAATTAACTATCTACATATTTCATTACGAATACCTGGTACCTAGAAAATCTGTATAAAATCTCAAATCAAAATTTAAAAAAATGGTGTTTATTATAACTTACAGTTTAGTTTGTACTTGTACTGTGCACCAAGTGCCATGAAAAATCACCATGTTGTAATTAATTTACGCCGGGAGGTCGTAAATATAACAACAGATAGGTTTTAGATATAAAATACATGTTTATTATGTTTTGGTAAAATAGTAGTTAGGTGTTTAAAAAAACATTCGCTTCAATTTGTGTTGATTATCGTTGGTTTCTTCTTTGTTTTAAATATGATAAGTGAAAGGTGCCAATTGTATCTACGAGTGTTTGAGAAAATCGGCAAAGTTTAGACAGATTGTTTTGAGTGCGCGCCATAAAATGAGATTGCCGCTCGTCGCTGATTCTGAGACGTGAAGCGCGTGAGAAAGTTCGCCGTCTAAAGCCCATAAATCGTCTATCAGTCTCAACTAAATGAATCCCTTGATTAGATGCTAATTAAAATGAAAGAAGAAATCTTTGTGCCCAAACTCTCTTTACGGTGAAACGGTGTCGTATCTAAACACGTGTACTCTCGAACAGTAACGTTCGGACACTCGTCTCGCTTGCGTCACGACACGTCGTTAATAATAAGTATTCAAATTACTATCGATCATCTTAATCAATATTAGTTCTATAGTAACTTTCAGTTACATAAATTGACTTTCTCCTATCGATTGCACGTTGCGAACGAAGATTCTTAAACGGTTAGTATCAACAAGACAATTTCTAAGCACACGCATATTGACAAATGTGTGCTTGGCAATTTGCGACATCGCGGCGGCCGTGATTTGATGAGGCATAGGTTTCTATAATAAATCATAATATGACATAATAATATAAATCTTGAAGAGCATTTCATTGCAGATTTACGAAAGGGTCCGTCGTGTGAAAGTTTTTGATGACCTGTGGCATACTGTTAATGCCACATGCATACAACTGTTAATATATATGTATATAATTTTCCATTATAAATCACGTTGACATATTTATATAATTATTTCATTATACACAAATCGTTAATGCGTATAAAGTTAATTGCAATATCAATGGTTAATGCGGTTAAGTAATTGCATGTTAGATGTTCATTAATACAAATTGTTGCAGAAGGTAGAATTTGTTTAACGTTGTTATAGTGTTAATTTTTTACAACCTCACGAACGGTCGGGTTAAGTTAGTGATTGTTATGTTAACAACACCTTTTGTTTTTTGTATATTAACACTTGCCACTTCGTATTTGCATTTTAATTGTCTTATGTAATTAAGTGTGGTTTATGCTTCTTTATTATTAAATAAACTCTAACTGAGATTATTAAATAATATTGATGAGATTTTAGTGCAAATTCTCTGAATAAAAATGGCTTACTTCTGTTAACATAGTGTTATATGCGTGAAACTCCTGTAAATGAAACTGTGCTTTACAAGATTATGTTTTTTTTGACCACACAGTATGGCAGTTAACTAAAATATTTACTTTTACGAAAGTAATATGAGAAAATTTGCACATAATAATTTCGATGAAATTATTAGACTTTATCATTCTTGAAATGATGATGACAAACAAAATTATACAGATATAAGTGCTCAATCACTTTAATGTGATTATGGGTCATCGTGACTACATTACTTATGAATGCGGTAGAGTTGGGTCCCTTTAATCAAATATAAGGCAGTGACCGGCGGCAGGCAGTTGTGGCGCGATTCTGGTCTTATAGCAATTAGCCAATTACAATTTTCGATTACCACGAAGCGTGTCTGAGGACAGGCTGCACGCATACAGGTTTTGTGGGTTTTGCTCGACGTTAGGGATGTTGAATCGTTTTGAAAAAGATCGATTCGAATCAAAATCTATCGACTAAATGGATTTATCAAATTGTTTTCGGCCAAAAAAATTTGCCGCATCGGCATGCCTGCGAAGAAGGTCTTCCGTTCTAAAAGGAAATATATGGAATTAGTTTAACTGTATGTATATTTTTCTCACTTACAAAAATGTTACTGCAAAAGATAAAATCGATATTAATCAATGCACCGGTTGCAGACATCGGAATTGTCAATATAGTGCATTGATTAATATCGATTTTTTTTAAAATCAACCTAATCGATCTCAAATCACCATGCCTTGGCCACGTACCCTCGGGGTGTGTACGGGTGGCCAACTGCTTTTTACGTCCAGCCAGGGACCCACTTGCATCTGTCCGCATTGTTTACAATACCCTTAGGCTTGACTTTGTTCCACAACGAAATGGGAGTGTTAAATTGAAAAGTAATCAATTATTATTTAGTATAATACATAATATAATATATCGTTCAATGAAATCAATATGAAAAAAAAAACATATATAATTTTGAGTTTACTTGAGCCCTTTTGACTTCTTTATTTCCTATCAAATATTTTGCTGAATTGCATTACGAACAGTGTTATGTCTTCGCAAGATATGATGCATGCATGTTATTTATATTGCAATGAATCATAATAAAGTTTGAAGACGACGATTTCTACAGGATTTATTTTTAGTACGTACATGGAACTCGACTTTGCTTGATTGAATTAAATTCAAGTCTAAAAAATCTAATTTTGACTTCATAAACAACACCTATGTAATTACTTTTGTTCGTATATCCCTTTGTTTATTCATAACATTATCCCGTCTGGTTCAGTGGTTTTACTCTGAATCTGTTATCACTAAGATACGGATACTCACGGATTAAGTGGCAAATGCGTTCCATGAGTTTCTAATAAAAACCAACTACGGTTAAAATGAAACGTGCAATTGATGGATAAGGCCCTGCTGTAACAAATATTGGATAAAAATACTGAACTAATCAGACAAGAAAAAATACTTTCCAAGAAACTTGGTTGTAATGACCTATGTTGTTCAATATTTCAGATTTATAATGGGATTTAGGTTACAAGCTATTTTCAGTATAGGGACGCCAGAAGTGATTTTGTTTTTAATCTTTTGCGAGGAATACTACAATTTAATGTAATTTTTGCCGACAGTTAAATCATTGTACGCTGTTCTTCATGCGCATTTCCGCTTTTTTTATTTGTTTTTGCGGGTGAAGTGTCAGATGCTGTCATTCGCAACAAGACATGTGAATTTAGGACTGGGTGTTGTGCTTCAGAACTATATGTAACATTAATCCCATGATATATTGACCTGTTAGTTGGCTTGATTAAGTCCGTCTCGTGTTCACTACTGACCGATAAACAATAAATCAATTTATGCTAAACGCTTCTAGTTGACTGCCGGTCACCGACTCGCCTGCAGCCTATTAGTGAACAGTATCTTGGTTGGCCACGACTGCATGAGCGTTTTCCAAGATTTATAACTCACGTTCTAGAAAGCTCGTGCTATAAGCTCTGTTATCGACGAGATTGATATTATGTATTCTGAGTAGCTATGTGTTAGCACCTTGATCTCAATCTGCAGCAAACAAGACGTTTATACTTAGTGTAAACTTTCGGCGTAGAAATCGACACATCATGAAAAGTCTTTCCATGTTTCACTAATGCGATGATTTTACACATTAAAATGATACATCTTCCACAAAATGTTTTCATGATCACATAAAATAATTTATGGATTATGCACATCACTTTAAAAGTCAGTTCTGTGGCAGATACCTAAGTTAATAATAAATTTTATTCAACATAATTGCTTTATTAAAAAAAAAGAAGTAAAAGGATTAAATTTAACTTACTCGAACGAATCATTAATTGATGTTTATTATTGCAAACTTAAGTTTATTACTCATTTTTTTCCAATATCTGTCATTTGAATAACGCTTTACAAGAAGGGGTTACAATTATTCCTTTTCGATTATTCATTTGTATTTAGAATAGAACATTTCTGAGCCTTAAACGGATATCTACAAATTGAAAGTGCGTCTTGTTAGCAAGCCATTTATATATCAATAGCTGGCCATTGAGTTATGGTATCTCTGTTACATTACACAGATTTTGCGGAATTGCGTTCACATTCAACGATTTAACTGGTTTAGTTATTTTAATTGCCACCAGGTTACGTTATTAAACAGGATCAACAGCAAGATTGTTTATGCTGATTGTTCATTTTCAGCTTTATTAACTGCAGTCTGATTGTGATTTTCTTTAAAATGTTATTTCGCTTTTGTTTTTTAAGCACGTTTGACGTAAATTTAAATTGTATTTTTGTTTTTTGTGTATTTTTATTAGGAATATTTAGGTATTTATTAATTGGTATACCTAACTGTAAAGCTCGGAGTTGGTATGCGTAATGTAGCCGGTTGTTTCTGAAGTTAGCGTTGACTGTTTCTCGAAAAACCCCAAACTTGATTAAGAATACTAATGGAGCATTGCGAAGTGCGTTTTTATTTTACGAGCCACTGTAACTCGAGCGTCAATGGGATTTTTAATTTACTTAACCCAAATATTGCATTACGCCTTACCCCTGTCGATGTGCCGTCGATTTTATAGGGCTCGTAAAATTTGATGTTTCCTGATTGATACTGCACTTCGGTATATTGCTTTGCACGAGAGATACAATGTTACACGCATCTTTTATGTGCTGTTTGTTTATCGTCGGTTTAATTAGTTTCACGTCAATATGCACCTTTAATAAACAACTTGTTATATTGGTGTTGTTTTTAAGATTGCTGTAGTTGATAATTGGACAAGTCTCTATATAACTTCACTTTTAAATAATAGCATGTAGAGCGCTCGAATTGCTTTGATTCGATTGCAGATTGGATTGGAGAATTTTTAATTAAAAGATCTTTTAACAATCTTTGCCAAGCGTGTAAATGATTGATACCCACATATAAAAAGGCAGAAGTTGAGCGAGTAGTTATCTCCGGCAAACCGGTCAAGGATTATCGTAGTTGTATGTTAAATTCATATAATTTTAGTTTATGACAATGCGAAGACGTATATTTTATAGCATTGGCGAAGTGAGGAACGCGAACAGTAGTGAAGTTTTGCAATCAGATAATGAAACAGAGGTTTGATAACATTTTGTTTGACGAAAATTAAACCAATTAATCACGCGTAGCTTAATGCTACGAGCGCGATATTTTACAACACGTTTTATTGTTTTTATTTATTTTCGACATTTTTTTTTATTGTTTGTTATTATATCTTTGTTCTCTTAATTTTATAGAATATTTATGATTTTACTTTAAAATCACTAGAATTTGTTTAAAATATTTGAAATAACTAACTTGGTAGCAAATCACGGAACACAAAGCTTCATATAATACATGTACCATTATTCGCAGAGACACACGCAAGGTTGACATCGTTGAAAGATACGTTATGATTATTGCATAGGGTTTACTCTTTGACTCTCGTGGGAATCTCTCGGTGCCTCGCTCCGGCGCAGTACTGAGTTTGATTAGCCTCGCTTACACGTGCGCGGTGACGAGTTCTTGTAACTCGTAATTCTCTATCGAACTCCATATAACTAGATGCATAAAAGTGAGTACTTTCAGCCCGCTGCTTTGATCACAATTTCGCTTCCATTTTAGTACTAGCGCATTGCTCTGATCGACGAAAGCATAATCATGCCCCAAAATAGAAACTACAAAACGGCTCTACTGCATTCTTTGAAAGCTGGTAGGTACTTGTAATCTAATATCGAACTCGTAATCTCATGCAACATGCAGATGGAAAGTTTATATGGAGGTTGTGTTGCCTTTCCTTGATGTAGACCGACGGGCACATTGGCAACATCATCGTAAAACATCGTCATAAAAATAATGAATAATCTATAATCCAATAAAATATGAGTATGATAGCATCTAGCCGTATTCAAATTTGAAAGTGAGGGAAATTTTGCTTGGAGGCTTTATTAGTATAATATAGCAAAATACACCTTATAGATGGAAACATTTTGTATTATAATATTCTAAACTATAACATAAGTGGAGCTGTAGATAATAGATTCTCAGTATTTGTGTAAAATCCGTTACGCTCAAAAGAGAAAAAAAGTGTATTGTAATTTAGTACAAGTTATATTGCGTTTTAGTGGTCCCTATTGTACGGTGGCACTACGAGTAGGTATGTAGGTGCCTCCATAACCACAGAGCCTCTATGTCGAGATGTTTTTTTGTACCGGTTCCCATTCTATCTGCCGGACAAAGGCCAGACAATAAGAAAAACGCGGAGCTTTTCTTTTGTCGTAACTGCACTGCGTATACGCATCTGCTGCGCTATCACTTGACTGACGTGTTTGTTCTACATAATTGCTTCTGTAATGGGATTCAATTTTTATTGAGTTGTTTTTTTTATGATTTGTCTATTCGTACAAGGCATATGGACGGCGCGTTCTACTTCATGTACTTTAAATTTTATATAGGCCTGCCTTAGTATTCTGTGGAGCGAGTATAATTTGACATGTCGTTTTATAGCGGGCAATTATATACGGGTAACGTAGTCACAATTTGCATTAAAATTCGTGTGTTACGTGAGTACGCCAGTGCGGTGTGACCCCTGTTTTATTTTTGGTATTAAAATTTATTGCTCGGCTCGCGTGAGTTCAGGTACAGAGCTTAGCATACTGTAAATTATCTTAGGAGAAGTTTTGATTAATTATATTTATCAGCATATTTCAACAAGTGTGAATAAATTATGTATAAACAAAAAAAATTAACATCGGTTCACAAATGGCGGAGAAATCGGTGAACATACATGAAAAAATACATACAGTCGAACATAGAACCACCTCTTTTTCAAAATCGGTTAAAAATAGGAATTAAAGTAGAAACCTTATTTAGTCGAAATATATGTGAGCAGCAAAATTTTAATCAATCTGCTCTGCTCCTATATATGTAGTTGTAGATTTCATATTATTTTGATATAGGATGCTATTAATAATAATATTATGAATACTATCCCTTATCCAGTATGCTAGTGCCGCCTCAAGATTGCCAAGTTTTTCTACATAACAGCAGCATATTTTTGAACTATTGCCGCTCTATTTTCGTCTGAGGCATTCGTACTATATACCCTTCACATAACACTGTAGCCTCACTTGAAATTGATTATAGATGCCAATGGAGTGCAGTGACCACTTTGCAATAGATATAATGCATGCCATTTGCCACACCCACAAGACTCAATTAGGTACTGTATTACACTATCTTGTTGCATTCCCTTTGTTTACTAGGAATTACACCGTCCAATTTATTGAGACACGCAGTTTAACCCAAGACGTTTTAAACAGTGAAGTTAATTAATGGACAGTAAAAGTGCATCTCTTCTGAGTAATCACATAAACGAGCTCCAATCGCGAGTGGTCCGCACTAAAGCTTTATAGTATAATACTATTAGATTCACCGACATTAAATTGTTATGTTACTGTGCAATGTACTCCGAGCTTCATTTCGCAATGCATTTGTTATTCCTCCCTTTTGTCATAATCTAAGAAATAGCACTTTAATCAGCGTGAAATTATTTGTGGAGTTTTCTTATATAAATTTAGCCCTTTCTGAATATTCTTTAGTCTGTTTACTTTTAGCTTAAAATCCCAAATTCGTAGACCAATAAGTTTCAAGTTACGTTCGATAAATATAAATAATATACCATTGTAAAAAAGAACTTTCACGAAAAGCATTTTATGTATTTCAACGGCCGAGACGATTTATTGAGTACTAAAATAGCTTATTCATATTTAAATGGATGTCGTGTTATGGATGCAATAATTTAGTTGCGAGTTAGTAACAGTGGACGTAGCTCTGCGTATTAAAACGCATCAGATTTGCATTTTTGTCTCCGAGAAAGACATTATTCAACTGCTTTATAAGCCGACCTCGTAAGTGTAAAGTGAATATCAATTATATGCCTGCCGTCCATTGAACGGATAAGCATGGATAACTATGCGTAAAGGTTATTTAAATCCCCCGTAGTGCAATCGTATGCGCAAATTGTTCCGTCAATTAGGATTTAATTTAACGTACGTGACTGATGAATGACAATCATCGTACGCACAAAGCGGTAACATTCAGCAACTTTATCCCCGCTGTGGAGAAAACTGCGCGTCACCATAGCCATTGTGATTCTTCTATTTGTGTAATATATTACAAGTGACGTCTAGTTATTCGTTGGCAAGAGGTTTAACAATGAAATGTAGAGGAGTAAAGTTTTAATGGAATTATGGCTATGGTAAAACATTTTCATGATGGGAAGCCGACATAGGTCGATTTTGGGCCTCGTAACGGAATACTCCTGAATAAGGAAGTCCTTTGATATTTCTTTCCTTTTTTTAAAATAAATAATTACTTGCGGGAGAAGCTTTCAGATCTCAAACAGTGAACGTTTTAAGATTCGAATGGTCGATAAGTAGGATGCTCTGGATAATGGCGGGAAGATGCGCGGGCCCCCTTTTGGGTTGGGCGAGGAGGAATCCCTCAAATAGTGACCGCAAAAATCCATACACAACTACATAACTCCTTTTTGAACATCAGAGCCCGCCGCAGCCCACCCATTGTACATTGCTCTCACGGTGTGATGCGCGCAACGCAGAATTCGTAATGAGACGTACAGGTACTCGCAGGAACGTTGACGAATTCATTACCTAAAATTGTTATTTATTGCTCGCCAGTTGCTAACCGTTTGAAGTTCCGTTTGTAATTTTTATTCGTAATTTTAGGGCGCGCATGCTCACGGCTGGCCGTGGTTGCTGTTAATAAAATGATTGTTACACTCCCGACGCAAACTATGACTTGCTCAAACGAAAAGCTCTGTAAGGTTGTCTAATTGGTACCGTTTTACTAGCTTTCATTAATTACTATCACTATTTCTGGTTAGATTTTGCTCTCTTCTAAATCATAAACAAATGGTTGTTCAAGTAGCTTGTACGTCTTAGAATTTTAAGTAGTAGGTAGTCGGGTGCTTTGTTATTGGAAGCTTTATTTTATACAATTCCTTTTCTGTGAATGGAAAAGGTCGACAAGTCATTAGTCGGTGCAGTTCGTTCTCTCCACCATGCCAATTCATTTTACTGTTCCGTCGAACGCCCACAAACCATTCGGCGTGTTTATTTCTAAGAATTAGTTCAGTGGTTATTACTATGCCCAGACGGTTTCGTTCACAAAATTTAAACAAAACATTGAATTTGAACAGATATTTTCCAATATATAAATTCCTATTTTATTGTTAGTGAGAGTAGAAAGTGTAGCTAACAATAGGACTTAAACATGTAAAAATATGTTTTTTTACTCTTTAAACATCCAATCTCATTTTTTAAACTGGGACTCATATTCGCAGTATTAGGTGAAATTATTTTATCTATTTATCGATCATAAGTACAACTGTCTAGTTATGTAGTTAAAATATAAAATACGCGGTAGAGACTAGCCGCTTGTAGCCGCACACAGTTTTGCATTTTATTGCAAATAATTTCCACTGGCTACTCGTGCAATCGCATATTAATAGGACTGCAGATATAAATAATTACACCCCACATGGCGGAAACATACTGCGATGAAAAATTAACTACTTTCGGTCACTCCTCACGAAACGATGATACATGTACAATTGTATATACACACTTGTAGTTTTGTATTAATTTGTTTTTGTTCACTAACTTATGTTCTCATGCTGACATTTTGTTAACCTTTGTGTTTACCAATAAGTATTTAGTAGACACACATTGTAGAATCAGCAACACAATGTCTTAAACGCTGACACACATAGCGTATCCTCTCTACGAATACTTGTGTGACTTTGTGATGTAATCACTGGTTTTTGAACGTAGGACGCGGTAAAATATTCGCTACAACGTTCGTAACATATGGGATAGAAAAATAATGAGTCATGCATTTGCGAAAGCTCGTCGATCGCGCGTTGTTAAAATCGAAAAGTTTTTTGAGCAGGAATGTCGTTACATTATGCGCGTGTGATGCGTTTATTATCGAGAACTCGGAACGTGTAATTTGACGCTTATCGTTTATAGGAATGCATTGTATTCACAGGGCGTTATTAAAGGTGCAGTGCATGCATTAGACGGCACGATTCTCGGAAGAGTATGTGTGTGTTGCAGACGACATGACGTCGTCACGCGTCCGTCTGCGGCCAGGTGCGATCACGAGCAATGTCACTCGCATGCTCAACGCCATTTCGCCAACGAATACTTCACACCCCTCGACGTATAAATAAACGGGTCGTTACAATTGAGAGCAAACACTCTTCTGGCAATTTATTTAACTGCATAACATTGTTTTCTTGATGTTGATAGATAAGTATAGTGCAATGTAAATACTGGGCCTATCTACCTACGTTAGATATCAAGCATATATGAAAAGTATATCAGTATTTTTTTGTTGATTGGACAATCCAAAATGAAACGAACATACCTGTAATTCTTTTCTTAATTTAGTACGAAGATTTTAAGTCTTTCCTGTACCTATTAGAAAACATTAAAAAAAAGACGCTTTCTACACTCATAGCCCCATACTAGAATTTTCTCCTGCCATGTGGGTGCCATGGACACACAAAGATGAATACACAAACACCCAGACCCAGAACAGAAATCTAAACTTATCTTTCAGATGTTTTCCTTTACATATCTTTGAAAATCAGAGATACTACCCGGGATTAAAGGCTCGTACCTAGAAATAGAGAATTTAAGTTTCAAACCAATAGGGGCTAACATTGCTATATCAACACAAAGTTTATGAGTAAAATTGCATCTACATCATATCGAACATAACCCATGAGAACGGGATGTAGCGCAATTAATATTTCATCCATGATATCGTCTGCATTCAAACAAAGACCTACCAGGGCGCGGGCGCGGCGGTCTGCGAACACATTAGTCTTGATAAATGTTTAATGTCTTATACGTATTATTATCCGAATTCACATGTCTGACTAAAACAATATGCCCATAGTTTCTATAAGGTTTTATAAATTTCGATAATAAATCAATAAGTCCTTTATCGGGTGGCCACGAATTCCCTTAGGGACGGCCTTAACGCAACAATTTCCCTGCTACAAAGTACCGGTAACCACGAGGTTCAACTTTATTATTTACATGTTCACCGTTAGTATTTAATTATCGTTTTGCTAACACTCGCTAATATTGTAGTCTGATATAAATTCAATTTATTTTAAATGGATGCTTAGCGAAATTCCTGTACTCACTTGAAATGATAACGTCTCTAAACATCACAATCATAGTTTACGTAACGTTAATGTGTACTCGTAATATTTATTTCAGTCGGTGATAAACCAATTTTCCTTCTTTATCCAACAAACAATAAAAATGTGACAAGAAACGTTCCGCTATCTTTAATGTAAAGAAAATTTGATATATGCATTTAAATAAGATTGGCAATGTTTGTGTAGTTTTCTAGAATGCTCGAGGTATATTATTTTAAATACCTGAATTTATAGTATGATAAGGAATAATTTTAACTTTACTAAATTTTCTAAGCTTTAGGATGATTTCAAAATCAACAACCTTCTATAACAACGTCGTATAAAGATCGTATTGTATTACCATAAGATTGTCTGTTTTTATCTCGTTAAATAATTATACTCTAACAGTTTGTTATTCAAATTTACATCAAACGAAAATATTACTTCCATTAACCCCTAAGTCGTATGATCAATTTACTCAAATGAGGTTATTGATTGCACGACTTTAATTAATAACAAGCTTAAAATGTTCCGTTAACTTTTACAAATTATATGTAAATGTCAAAGTGAGATAGACCTGAATAATGCCAGATGCAAGTGTTTGGAGTGATTCCAACGGGCAGGGTTGCCAAGTGGCTGGTTTTGTCAGGACAGTCTGGTATTTTGATTTAATCCATTGAAAAAAATAAGAAGGAGCGACGTAACCAGTTTTCCTTGTCTTGCAATTACATTAAATAATATACGAAAATAAAGCAAATTGTTTTATAATCGTCATGAAATTTTCATGATGTTACCACCCCTGAAATAAGTCGCTCCTGTCAGCTATTTATTCCAACAAATCTGGCAATCGTGTCAAGGAGTCGCGGCCAGCTTTGTCGCTCTGGTAACAACAGGGATCATTTGTTAAACGATTACTGCTGCGTCTCCTTTGTCTTACGATAACTGCTACTCCACGCTCTTGCCCCATTCACATGCAAATTACATCGTAACTTTTTATATACCGTTCATTTAAGTGAACAATTAGTTTAGCAAAGAAGACGAAATTCTTCAAAACACATAATAATACTCAGAATTATGTATCTGATTGGTAAGTAATCATAAATTATATATTTCACTGTTTATCCAATTTAATAGTTACTGTACTCCACATCTAATGCTAAAACCATGGAACTGAGGTTCGAGACATGGACTTATTGCTCAGATGATAATCCGTTAGGTTCTTTCTTGCATGACTATATACTATCTCGGAAACACTTTACCATTGTTTTACCTCATTAGATTGTTTTAAATATAATGCCAATGAACGTAGTTGCGAGCAATAGTAAGAACGTAATGCACATAAACATAATGAACATAATGCCTCAAATTGGTTGTAAGCTAAGTATTCTCATCTTATCGGTCCTATGATTTTCTCTTGTTTTCTTAATTTCTGAACCAAGATTTCTACGTTGCCAATATAAGATTGGAGAAATTCATCCCACTTGCCCTTAATTTAAGGAATTCGTATGTTTGGAAAGTAATTACCTTAACTGTTCATAATACGTTCTAGGACAGTTACACTCGGGAAGTGTTTGCATACTAAGTGACAATGAGCGAAAAGGCGGAGGACAATCGCTTGTTCGACACGATGTACTTGGTGACTGCGAACACATGTAAATGAAGAGTTGCGCACTATTTTAGTGGAACGCACAAACAATGTAGGGCGTTCCAAGACCGAAGAAACAACGACCTCATACGGATATGCTGACAGATGCCTACCTACATTCTATTGGTTCAGTGCGTTCTATTCAAGGGAAAACTCTTGAGCTGAATAATATGCCTGTTCCCTTTTAATCGTAATCTAAAACATTGCATCGTGCTATTAAAACGTGATATGAATTTAATTGTAGATTAACGAGTCCCGTAATTTTCACTGAATTTCTGATACAGCGCTCGAGTGGCCTCTATCGATCAATTATGATTTCATCACTTCAGCCGTCTTGTGTGGTCGTACTGAACATGTCAAGAGTGGAAAGCATTTGTGAAGATTCCGACGACTTACATACTAAAATATGATACTAGCCTGAGCTGCTATTCAAATGAGCTTCAAATTTCATCTCGTGGGCCATCTTTAGTAAGAGTGCCGACGCTGAATGGTGGAATATTTATTGTTGTTGTCGAACATGAATAAAATTGTCACGAATCCACGTGTTGCCCGTGGCGGCACGTGCGCCTTCTGTCCAATCGTTCGTGTATCTAAGATGAGCGTAGCGATAGGGGGCTGCGTGAATCAATCTTCCGATTCCGAGCGTTCGACGTTATCTGTGATCGGCGCCCACATCACATAAAGAAAAGGCATTCTTCAATCATTCAGCACACTCTTCGGCAATTTCATGCTGTTGTTTAGGGAACCGTATGTGTTAGGGACTACAATCGCTTTAACATAAGCTAAGACACGCGTCACAAGTACTCTAAACTTAATTAGAGAAGAGATGAAAGTAACGAGGCGCCTTGTCATCGGCAGTATTTGGGTAAATTGCCGACGGCCATATACTCTTCGATGGGAGATAGATTTTATTGTATCACTAATGAATTGTATTCATTGTCTTGCAAAGCGAAATAACTGTTCATTTATTATAATGGCTTTATGGTGCATTTATTGCGGTATTGTCGCGGGGTAGCCTTCGCCTTGTGAACATTGTTATAATATTCACAATTGATCGTTAAAACACGCCCACTCAATATTGAGACGATAATGATCTTGAAATCGGCGTAGGTCGTGTTTATTAGTTATTGCTTTATAATGAACTTCAACGCTAACTAAGGTATAAATTAATTCTATTTAATGATTCCCATTCCCAAAAGCATTTTATATTTTTATTGTATATATTGTAAAGTATAAAACAAATACTTAACTTGTATGTAAGTAAGGTTTTAGTGTATATCAAGGTTATCATTAGGCAAATGTTTCTTTAAACAATTATATCTTTGACGCAGTGGTTAATAACTACGTGTGTGAATACTGTGAATGTTCAAATTTTTAACGTATTTCATACAAATTTAGTTAAAAATACAACACTGCATAGAGTTAACAAAACTATGAAATGGAAGCTTTTGTACTTATTGCTTTATGCGTAATTCTACTGACCGTAACATTTTTCTACTCTGCTTGTCTATACAATAAAGTATTTTTTGTATTGTATTGTGTACTTAACCGCCTTTTTATTGCGTTTCTATTTTGATTTACTGCCATGAACTTACGAATCGCCAGTAACTAAATAAATGAAAGTTATAGTGACAACTCACAAGTTGGCGTATCTCATTTTGATCTCAAATATGGGCACCGATCCCTAAATCATAACACGGTTGATGGGTGTAACAAAATATTATGCTTAGTTGTGTAATAAGTTAGATAATATGGCCACGGGCATTCTATGTATAGTCATGGGATAGCAACCGCTCACGGCTTTGTTGTTTATACTGATCTCGGCGGCCTCTTCTGTATCATGCATGTTTCTCTGATAGAAATCGCGATCAATGTGACTGACGATATGATACTTTCTCAGATGTGCTGGAACGGCGAGTACAATTTGTTATTTACGTTGATTTTTTTTTATTTGTCTTATGTGTTAAAAAAATAAAATACATGTTAAGTTTTTTATTTATGGGTATAAGCTAATTGACGTGATTTTCAAGTATTTAATTGATTTTCTAGTGTATTTTAAATAAGATTCCAGTGACTTGATATATTCGTTAGAATTTTTCAGAATACTACGTTTTATTGAAACTGTAATTGCCTATAATAGAAAATCAAGGAAATCTCTTACGTTACTAAACTAATAAAGTCATTTAACTACTATGTCTAATAGTATTGTAGTAGTTTCAATAGGAGGTAGCCGGTTTCCGTATCTGCGTTTGGAACTTATGAATGGACATCGACCGTCCTGTGTGGGTGTTGTTTAGATCGCAAATAAGATATGCTCATACATTACCACATTCAAACTTGACGTGCAAACGAAGACAAATTAGGCATTACCAAGTTGTAGAAATTATTCCTAATACTTCTCAACTGTTTTTGTGAGCTGTCAGATCTACTTAGGATAAAATTTTGAAAAATTATCGTTGAGAAAATTACATTTCTGGTCGTGGCTATGTGGCAATTGGATAGGTATAGGTATTTACCGGCGATATGTTGCAGCAAAATCACTTAATATAACTTTAGTTTAACTTCGGCTATTTTAATATTTAAAAAGTTTTTATTAAACACTGGCTCGTGTTATTGTAGCTGTAGCACATGACTACAACTATAATAAGTTTCTTAACGGATCTTTAGTTGAGGTCATGATCCGATTCGTTGATAGTATAAGAGAAACTTTTGTGACTGACAGTTTATAAGCTCCCTTGACTACGAAATAATGGCATTTATGTTAAACACTTATGTTATTGTTCTACAACTCCCCTAAAGATACAAGATTTTGTTGATTTTAATTTCAGTTGTAAGTAGCTTAAATTTACAAGTTATAATCTTTTTTATTCCGTTCCGTACCCAAAGTGTAAAAACGGGTCCCTATTACTAAGACTCCGCTGCACGTCTGTCCGTCTGTCCGTCTGTTTACTATTGTACATTAAATTTCAGCATCTGTTCTGTGTGTTGGATTAAAATTATAAAGTAGATGTAGGCCGCTTTGGTCTCATCGCGTGCACTTGACTCTGTGTTCCAGCGAGTAGGCGACTCCAACCCAAACACCATACCACGCTCATTACGTTTCCGCCTTGCACCGCGATCGCAACAAACATTACGTAACATTACTTTGTACGTATCATCAATTAAACGGGTCTCCGCTAATGCATATTATTGTAAAAGTGAAATCTTGCGGAGAGATTAGTTCGTTACCCAATTTCGTTACTTAATCGCGATTAAGATTTATTAAGGGCCCAGTCTATTTCAAATGTTGCATTACTTAAGACCTTAAGTACTTTTAACTCTGCGAGTTATCAATTAAAATAAAGGATTGGGCCAACATTGGCTAATTTCTTAATACTTGATATCACGTAATTCATAAACAACAAGATAATATCTAGTTCATAATAAATCATAACATTGTTAAATCGAAATCGATTGTAATATGTTGCAATGACAATCACTTGTCGTATTTCGCCCGCAGGGTCAGTGTTTGTTTACAGTGGCATCGTATACATCACGCCTCTTTATGGGATATAAATCGGTTAATGGCATAAAATATGTGATTAGAGAAGTCAGTGGCAGTTGTAAACGCGTGGAGTTTAAGTTGATGGGGGTGGCAGGCGGGCGTGGTGCTAAAGGTCAAACAATTTATGTGCGCGTGCGTCTCGTCTAATGCGCCTGCCATCTGTCCTCATAACTCGGATTAACACCGCCATTGATTTCGGCCCGAGATTATAATTTGTCCTGAATTACTTCCCTGTCATTCGACACTAGTTTATTGTTGGCACGTGATATATCCTATTCGTTTGAATTATATGTGCGAACATTACACAATAGTATTATGTTCTCTTTTTTTTGCAGGCGGAGCTCGTAGACATGAGGGCGGATTTGGTGCAGGCACGTGCGACTTCAGCGGGTAGGTTTCTTATTGCATTAAACATTTTGATGGTAAGAATTTTTTTTTTTAATGTTTAGATAAAATATGTATATTAGTCCGTCGTCTAGTTGTAAATGAAAGGGAATACTACAATACATTCGTTTTATTAACATATTCAGTAAGCGAGGCCACAAAAACAGTTTAGCCATCATGAGTTGAGTTCAATAGGGTGGCGCAAACCAATAGATTCATAATGCAATGTAAAATATTCATGCCTGATTCATGTTGTTCATGCCTGATGCCGTGGCTAAGGGAAATAGGGATTCATTTAATATAATTATGTAGATCCATATCTATGTACATCATAAATCTCCATAGATTTAATTGCATTTGAAGGCGGTAAAAGCCTGTGTGGTTCCTCTCCGGAGGCATTACCGCAACACCTATTTCTGAATAATGCAGTGTAAAGCGCTGTTGTGTTCTGATGTGAAGGTTATGGTAAAGGACGTACCTACCTATACTTATTGAAGGCATTCAGACTTTTTTCCAAGGGGTGGCAACGCATTTATGGCCAATCTGATGTAAGACTTTTATTTTATCTGTGGTTGATTTCAAATGTTCATGGGTGGCCCACTTAACATCAGGTGGACTGCATACTCGTTTGCCACTTCAGTATTACAAAAAAATATAAGTTATGCGATAATTTGATGCTTGATGACTTCAATTAGTTGCAAAGATCATGTACACCTTAGTATTACGGGCAATAAAAATAATGACCTAGGACCTAGATACATGCGAACACTTCTCGGGTAGTTATCAAGAGAGATACATGTGGATTCTCATTGCTATGATTACATACCTACGAGCTTTCTTTGATATTAGAGTGCATGATGATCTCACTCAGGCTCGTACCTAACTGTAACTAAATATGTCATACGTATAATTCTTATATGTACAAGTACATAAGTGTATTTATTTTTGTTTAAAACGCTCAATAAGTGTAAAGCGTTTTAAACAAATTATGACGGAATTTTATTTAAATTTTTAAGTAATTAATTTGAAATATGTAGAATGTAGATACACGATACTAATTTACATTATGTATGAAATGCTAACAATGTTCATAAATTAATAATAACTTTACAATATGAAATATAATCTTGAAGAATTTAACTAATGGACGATTAAGTTTCATATTCATATTTAAATACCTTAACTCCCTTTCGTGGGCGTATGTAAATTAGTATTTACCTTATAAGCAAATAAACATATTGTATATTGTGTAAACATTTCTCTATTGCAAATGGGTACTTGTACCTTAATATATTAATTATTATTGATTCCAGTTAATAAGATCCTTGCAAGACTTTAGTTCGATTCCTTGATAGATTGAAAAGCAGCTAGTAGATAGCTAGCTGAATTGAATTAAGCGGCTTAGAGTCGTCTAATAGAATCTTAAAATCAGTCATATTGGACCATCAGAACTTATCTTATTGTATTATTCAAAAGCAAGGCCGACTGTTTGTTTCTGTCACTGATATGATGTGAACAATTGACCATACTTACTTGGCATGGTAAATATTATTTAGCATAATAATATGAGCGGGTTTTGATTATTACAATTAAAAAAGGATACATTTAAAAGCGTCCAATATCAACTATAAAAGAGCTAATAATTTTAAAATAACTGAACAGCATTTTTTCCTTTAACTAAAAACATCGTCCACATCGTCCTTTCAGTACATTATTCTCCCTTAACCGGTATTATTTTTTGTTTGAGCTATTGACGATCTTTACTGTTATCTACAAAATCGTCCTTAAATTTAAGTAAAATTTTTGTACAACGATTAATTACATGAAAGCTAGTCTGTAGGAATGAGCTGATAGGCAGTATATCGGTTGCAGGCGGTTGCCAGGAGAGCGGCGACGCGGCGGGCAACGTGCCAGAGGCGGCGCGCGCGCGGGCCGAGGCGGCGCAGCTCGCGCGCGAGAACGCTGCGCTGCGGGACACCGTGCTGGCGCTACACTCCGAGCTGTACGGCGCCAGGTCGGAATATATCACGCTTATGTGTACCCTCGGTGGCCCCTCCCCAATTTAAGTCCACGATTTTCTTTTCCACTAAATTTTGACTTATTTCGGAAACTTCGTAGAAAGTTTTTTTCTCCGTTATTGCGCATGGCATTCGTAATGGTGAACGTTATTGCTGTTACTCATCTTTTGTCCTTAATCGCCTCTTACACTGTCTGTGGACAGAGTGAGAGTGGGGCTATTCAAGGAGTTTCAGCAGTTCTGATGTAAACCTCACACTCTACTATATTCAATTGCTTAATGAAATAGACTGTTGACTAAAGTGTTGTGGACTCCTAACGATTCTGTGCCTTCTGAATCCACCGGTTACTCGCTGTCTTCTTCAGGTCATTGGTCCACCTGGTCGGGGGCCGACCTGTTCTCCTTACGCTTAAACATGTTCACTACTTGACGACCTTTCTACCCCATTAATTATCAGTCCTTCGAACAGGTGGCCGACCCATTGCTTCTTCAGTCTGCTAATTTTGAGAACTTACTGCTAATTACTTACCTATTGTGCCTATTTACAAATTTCGTATCTTAATTGCGCAATAAGTTATGTAGTTTCTTACAAGTTGTAGTGGTACTATTTTTATCGGGAAACCTATTATGATATATGTAAGTAGATATTAATTCTATTTACAGACTTCAAGTCTTTTATACGCAAATTGCAATAATAAGATTACCTTACGTTACGTGTCACTTAAAACAAAAATAAATATAAATAAGTTTTACCAAAATTTCCATACTTACAGTCTTGGGGTTATACAACCAGCCGCGCATGATGCTCATCTGTTAAAATTTTGAAACTAGTACACAAACAAACACTCCTACATTATTGGCTTTAGACAGAGGATTTTGTGTACATGAAACGTACCTTTATATCGTTAGGTGAAGTTCTTTAACTTATAATGATTGCTGCCGCATTTAAACTTTTCGCGGCAAATTCAATCTTATTACTGGCGAAAATACGTTGATACAACAGATTTTGTCAGCACCGCTAAGCATTAAAGTTTCTGCCATGAACGTCTAGGGCACTTACTTTGAAGAGGATCTTTTGTATTAGCTGCACTTTCCTAGTGCTCGCGTCTAGTGTTTGTTGCCACTACCAGTTATTATGTACTTTATAGAAAGTTTTAAGCAATACAATAATACTGATTTAAACAAGCATCTTGTAAAATTCATTTGTGTACATTAACGGATACTGGCATTGCCTCTTAATTCAATGATTACCTATCGTCAATATTAAATCTATAGCATCGTTTAATATTTTTGACCTAATTGAAACAAATATAAATTTTGGACGTTTCTATATTCGATTTCGAATTCGTTTATATATTTGATTATTTATTGTATACTCGTTTATTGCGTGGACACTAACCTTTATTGCGTGGACAGTAATAATTTATGATTAACATTCACATAAGTATTCATGTCATTATGCATATTGCAAAAAATATGGAATACACAAAAATACCATTCAATATTCCCATTGTTATTGACTCTTGATAACAGAATATACATGGTCTGATATGTTGTTACACAGATTAGCTACTAAATACCTAGACAAGGAGCTGGCGGGCAGGATACAACAGCTGCAGCTGCTCGGCCGGGACATGCGAGCGGAACTCAGGGATTCACTCTGGGCACAGGTATTTATTATTTGCTTATAAATAATTTTTAGTCTTAAACATTTTATTTATCTTGGGATAGTCATGGGTAATTTGGTTATTTTAAAATAACTGATCAATTATATAAGCTCTCATCGCTGATTAACTAAAAATAAGTGAAATAAGTGACATGTACTGTACATATAATATTAGAGGGTACAGTTAAAATGTAGTGAAATTTCTTTTTATCCTATTCATCACTTATGCGATAAAGACCAATCGAATACCAATTCATATTTGAATTTCATTTAGCCAATAGGTAAATAATAGCAAAGATATTTAGTTGCACTTAGCGCACTAGACTTCATATAGAACATCTGTCCAATACGATGTTGCTTACATTTTTTTATAAGAATGAAGTAACAAACGAGCATGCAGCCCACATGATGGTAAGTGGTTACTGCCACCCATAGACACTTGTGAGCAACTTATAGAAGCAACTTATAGATAGAGCAGTGCTTCTATCTGAAGTCGATCACAGATGCGTTGCTACTCCCGAAGATTAATATGGTCGGCTCATATATAAGTGAGCCGGCAACCACCCTTCCACCGAAACGCACGAATTGCTTCACGCTAGGCATAGGTGGGGCGGTGGTAGTTTCCCGGTCGAACTTCATTGGTTTTACTACCTGGATAATAGCTATAGGCGGCAGTTACCACTTACCATCCTTACCGTTTGCTACTTAAGTCTACTTACAGAAATAAGGGAACCTGCATGATCGATTTACTAGTGAAATACAATGCGTGCAGGTGGAGGCGGAGATCCTGCTGCAGCGGCACAAGACGCTGGTGCGCGTGTGCCGCGGCGTGTCCCCGCGGCCGCCGCGCCCGCCGCCCGCGCCGCGCGCGCGCCCGCGCACCGTGCGCGTGCGCCGCTCGCCGCACCTCGGCCTCGGCATCTCCGTCACGGTAACACTACTCACTCAAGCTGTGTAATGCACTTGTTTCGTTACCGTCAAGCATTTTTTGCAACTATCATATTCTTATCTCGCCTATTGATTAGTCACAATAGGGACGGATGATAGAGAACTTCATCTGTCAAGCACAGACGTTACATCACGACTTGGGCATGTCCACTTCGACCGCGCAGCGTACTAACTCCCTTTTTTAAAATCGATAGTGAACGTTTGCAAGTGTTGTGTGCATTTAACAGTATTATCAGGAGCCCTGAGAATACCCACATCATCCCCGAGCTCGCAGACAATGAGGTGGAGATCAACAAGGTTGTACGCAGACCAATGTACGTGCTGTGTGGGCCTGTCATAATTATAATAACGTCACTTTAAAAGTTCAAACGTCTTAAGCCCGTTCTCCTTTTGGTGGGCGTGTATCCTACCACTATTTGACGACCTGCATGGCAGAGCGGTCACCGTGCCGGTTCGATACGCAGTGGCCTGCGGGTTCGATCCTCAGTGTGGGCGTTTACGTATTCGACTTTATGTGTCCATGGTACCCGCAACACAGAAGAAAATCTTAGTGTGAGGAAATTATTGTAGAAAACATATTTTTTCAATACGCTGTCTTAACGTGCCAACCGTCCAACCGAGCGAACCTGAAAAGGACGGCGATACGGGTCACAAACAATAATTAAAACCATTATCTCAAAATAGAAAAAACGTGTATCAATATCAAAGTTATCATGACTATTTTCTGTCGGTTCCGTTATGTTATTGTTATGAGAGAAATCCAATATATGAACCAATGTTATTGAACTGATATGTCCCCAGGGCGGTCGCGAGCACGGCGTGCCGATCCTGATCTCGGAGCTGGAGGCGGGCGGGCCGGCCGCGCTCACCGGCGACCTGTACGTCGGGGACGCCATCCTCGCCATCAACGACCTCGACCTCACGCAGGTGACCATACGTCACGTTTACACCTCGAACCATGTAATCCGCGACTACGTGCATATCCGAGAGATGAGACGTCTGGTTAAGAGTTCTATCCGTATACTGCCCTCAGAAGCACAAAAGCGATATTTTAAAAAAAAAACGACTTTTGATTCTTATGGCTTCGGGTACATTAAGAACTTATTTTAAACATATTAAAAATCTAGCTTCAAAATATCCTTTCTCTCAATTTACTCTTATGACTATGTCATAAGAGTAAAAAAAATCCACATAACTTCAAATTTCTCAAAACTTACTTCAATTTTAAAATGGTGGGTTAAGTTGAAACTTTGCAAGTTTCTTCAAGGAATCGGTCCTTACTATCTTCCGTTAATATCTATGTATATGTCACATCCCTATAGGGGTCAAATATGGTATGAAAGTTTGTATTTTGATGCAATCTCATTGTAAGTTCGTCTTTTAAGTGTTATAGTATGTGAAATCAATCAACCGTAAAGGCAGTTTATTATATATTGAATATTTTAGACTTTCCATAAAACTTACGGAAGTATTTTTATATCGCAGGCATGTCACAAGGAGGCGGTAGCGGCGCTGCAGAGCGTGAAGGGGGACTGCGCGCTGTGCGTGCAGTTCATAGCCACCGACGACGACGACCGCCTCTCCGAGGACAATTACAGGTGATTTGTTTGTTCTGGCATATTATATACATATAACAAAAAATAAGATATACCAGTGATCTTCGATTACTCACACACAAGAAACCCACAAGTGTAATGAACTTAGGTCTGCAAATAAAAAAATGTGAACCAAAAGCAGAACAGTAAAAAAGAAGCCTATAAGTTAATATTCCAGTTTTAACTTGCATTTTATAACAATTAATAAAATATAAATGTTTTAACGGTGATAGACTAGCTTAAAGGGTATAAAAGGTGTTTGAGCGTAAATGTAATTGTACACTATTGTAATTAAGAAAATAATAAAAAAATGATTCTATGTTCAAATTTCTGTCATGACTTTATGTTTAAATTCTTCAATAGATTGCAGAACAAATATATTTCAATTCGGAAGATATCGTCACACCTATTCCTAGTGGTGGTTAAAGCGGCTATCTTAAGTTCTCTTAATCCTTAGTTTTAAGAAGTACCAACGCATCTTCACAGGTGATTCTTAATCACTTAATTGCAAATAAAATCTCTGTTTTACATAAAGTTTCTTGCGATGTTTACCAGGCAGTGACCACTTAACATCAATTGAAATGCACGCTCGCTTGCTACTTCAACCTTATAAAAAGGAAAGTTCCCTAAACTTCGAAGTATGTTATTTTTAGACATTATTTTCGCGAATCGAGTTGTAAACTCATGGCTACTTGTTAGAATAATGTTAATACAGTAGTTGTCGTGTTGTGTGTCAGGTTCCCGCTGTACCCGGAGGACGGCTCGGCGCTGGAGGAGGAGCCGGACGGCTCGGGCGCCACGCCCACCGCGCCGCGCACGCCCGACTACAACAACAGGCGAGGCTTGAAATGCTTGTTGCACTGCTTTTATTATATTTTGTATCATTCCTACACTATTTTTGTAAAATTTGGTTAATATATTTATCCTACAATTAATAATATAATGCAGAAAATTCCGCGGAGCAACTTGCCTAGTAATAAACTATAATCACTCCTAATGTATTGACTGCTACTCTATTTTTTTTTTTGTGAAATATTTATGAAACATTTAGATAAACACGCACAATACGCTCAACGATTCGCCGAAAAATAAAATAAACCTACTTCCTCTAACAAGCCCTAAAACCATAGTGCGGAAAATGACGAGTATGGAATACATTTAGTCCCGGTATATGCTTACTCGTGTCAGTATCTATTCCTGTGTGTGTACTCAGCAAGTGTATATCTCAACTTTTAGATATGTCATTGATCGGCAAGTTATTCGCCGGATTGTTCGCGATTATTATAAGAATATTTTCATGATCAGTAAAATAAATAAAAAACTTGTGAATACCAATAAGAATGCAATAAAAACGTCTTATGAATATTATTCCACATAATCTCTCATGACTCTCTGAGCCATATCGTTCGAGGTATATTTAACTGGTATAAATAAATATAAACTTGCTTTACAGCTTTAGTTGAGTTTTGTCATACAAGTTTTTAATTACAGAACTATTAAACTAAAATAAAATTTCATGTTTTTAACAGACCGCCTTCTGAAGTAGGATCCGGCAGCGACTGCGATTCCCGTTACCATATGGTAAACAACGTGCACATGCCTCGAATGACCGACGTGAACAACATGGTCAATATGTCCAACATGGCCAATATGGCAAGCTTGAACAATATGGCCAATATGGCGAGCTTGAACAACATGGCCAATATGGCAAGCTTGAATAATATGGTCAATATGAATAGCATGGACAATATGGCGATGGCTCCTGTCGCGCGATACGACTACGGGTCGCGAGATTACAACAATATCAACAATAATCTTGCTATTCTGGATATGGATGACGATTCGATTAAGATTGAAGCCAGGCTGGAGGTAAGTTTTTATTACTTGTAAAGGAACGCGAGGACGCAATAGTCTGCGTAATCTACTAGAGCGTTAAAGTTCGGATGTTTTGCCTGAGCTTGTTTCCAGATGGATTTCAATTAATAGTATGTTGTCCTATAGCCTTGCGCAATCTTATTTTTGTAAGGTTAAACTTTGTTCTTAGTATGTCACTTTATGTTAAGTGTAAGTTCCTTACCATACTTTTTAAACAGGAATAATATAGCGCACATTGAAATTACCATTTGAATGCAACATTTAGATAGTTACGAACAATTTGCCAAATAATTTGCCTCACAATGCCGAGTATGTACACGCCGCGTACAAATCCCTAATTGTTGGATTTGTCCTAAAAAAAAATCGATAATGTGTCGAGAATGGACAAGTATTTGTTGGAATAGACAAGTAATTTATTATACACAAGTAATACAAAAGAGAGACACCTTTTCATGTATAGATAAATATAATTAAGTCAACAATTTACTAAGTTACATACGAGTAAGCAATATTATCATGTGAACTCAGCGAGTTTCTAAACGATTAAAGTATGTGCCGCAGATGTCCCGGGCGGAGGCGTCCCCGCGCGCGGCGCTGTCGTCGGCGTCGCCGCACTCCACGCCCGTGCACCAGAAACGACTCTCGCTCAAGAAGAAGCGTAAACCGCAGGTAGCTATGTGCGAGTTTGATTTTTGTTCTGAACAGAGAGAATTTAGGCTTGTTTTCCGGTTATCTATATTTTTTTCAATAATTTACTATAAACTCTGATTTTATCTGGAGTCGATTACAGATGTCCATCATGTGCGGCAGTGGCCACTTACAATCAGATAGACTTCCCGCTCGTTTGCTACTTTCATATTATAAATAAACGTGTCCCTCGTAACAGTGTTTGATACCCTCCGGTTGTGTCTCCCCGTGCAGGACTGGCGCACGAAGGGGGCGTACCGCGCGCTGGCGCCGGACGCGCCGTCGTCGGACGAGCCGCTGGCGCCCGCCGCGCCGCCCGCGCCGCCCGCCCCGCCCGGGTCATCCGACGACGAAATCGACGACGACGGTCGGTATCACATCTATACTAATTCATAAAAATGTGAATGTGTGCGTATGAGTGTGTGTGTATGTATGTATTTGTAAATCAGTCGCGTAAGCCGCTGGTCCGATTTGCGTGAAATTTTGCATGGATGTATGGATGGAAACTAATTTACCTGCTCGACTTATGGGCTACGTTTAATTTCGATATTTTTCACTGTTTAAAAGTGGCGACTAATTTATGTCCCCTAGCGAAACACAGGTACTATAGCTAGCCAAAGTAACTGTAACTAGCTAAAGTTGAAATAATTCGAACCAGTTCAGTTAACCGTCTGATAGAAATCGAAAGTTTCATAAGCTTTTTCTTATATTTTTCATATGGATGGAGATATTGCCAAACATCAATGGTTCTGATTTAATCTAGAGTTGAGAAAAATTAGAAGGCCGCCTGATAAAAATCACCGATACCTGTGTTATCAAACATCTTATTATTGTATTATTTTAAACGTGACATCTTTAATTTTAATAATCTTAAGAAATTTTAGTTAGAACATTCGTACTAATGTGAACATCAATGTTAAAATCATTTTATAATTGCATATATAGGTATGCAATAATGAAATGATTTTAATGCATTGAACATATATTTTAGATAACAATTTCATTTTAAAACATAATACAACAAACATATTGCAAAAATAATACATATATATATTTTTTTTTAAACCAGCTATCCTAGCTCGAGATACGTATCCTGCGATCGTGTCGGACTCGCTGCTCAACTCGTCGCCGCCGCACACGAAGACATCCGCGCCTTCGTCTTCGTCATCGCCGACTGCCAATGACGTCACACCCTCACCAGCATCCACCCTTTTACCAATACCCGCCGCTTTACCCACTACCGCCACTTTACCGACTCCCGGGTCTGTACCCACACCTGCCTCTTTACCTACAACCGCCTCTTTACCTACAACCGCCTCTTTGCCGACAGCTGCCTCTTTACCCACATCCACCTCTTCTACACTTGCGAATACAGCTGCATCAGCAACAGTGCAATCGAAGCCGGAGTTATCCCCGCCGAGCCCGCCTCCAGCGACGGTGGCCACTGTACATGTGACACCGTTCGCCGATATTGATCCCAAGTCCAGAACTAACGGTGAAGCCAAGCCGTTATTAAGGAGAGAGTCGAAAGGGTTTCGGTGAGTGATATATTCATTAAATGGTTATTACGTGTATAAGATTGTGTTACATACTTAATAAACATTTTATTATACGTATTATCTTGAAATATTCAGAAAATTTTAATTAAATATATTGTATTATTTTACACTCCTTCAACAGGACAATGTCTGAAAATTGTTGTGCTCAATTCTCGTCTGCTTCTTTAACATCGAATCTCCTTAAAAATATAAATAAAGAAAATCACTGACGTTTCGAATTGGTTTTATGTCCTTTTAACAATGAAAATACCGCATTTACACATTCGCGCCGTTGGCGAGTCGACGCATGAATACAAATATGTAAACGTTCATTTGTCGTGCGTCTCGCTGTTACTACGAGTAAAATGAATCAACGATGACGACGTGAATTTGTTTTTACACAATTTTGAAAATAAAAATAACTATCTGTGTCAGCCTAATATTTTGAGGAATAATTCGTCGATTTGCGAAGCTAATCACGAACACGCATGCATAAATGCGGTATAAGATTGAAATAACTGTAGTAACACTATTGTAACCGTGTCAAAGTGATGTGATCAAAGAGAATACACCTTTACAATACCCCACAAGGCCGCTG
>DWNE01000114.1:0-38327 GCA_018249875.1 Cecropterus toxeus
GTTGCATGCTTGCAAATAATGTGTTTGTTTGATGAATTGGAGCCACAACATCTTTTCTTCTCTTTTGTATTATATTATTAATCTAAACTCATCATTTACACTTCCGTCAGGCCGGGGATCGAACCCGGGACCCACTGCGTGTCAGACCGGTATTGTGACTGCTCCGCCACGCGAACGTATGAACGTATGGACGTAACGAATGATGATATTAGAAACAACAAAAAAGTGCCTGCTTATTCTATAACTTAAAAAATAATTTTCAGAGGCAGATCCCATCCATATTTAGTTAGATACATTAGATCAAATCCGCATATATTATGTATAAAACCTATATTTATCAGTTCTATAAGTTAGGTGCGTTGGGTTAATATCGGAGCTTGGGTAAAATCGGTCGACTGAAATTGTAGCTGAATTAGGCCATATCTATAATAATCAGTTATATCAAGCATGTACATAATTTTCATGACGTCGTAGGTATATGAAGTCGCCAATTTTATAATATTTGGCTAAATTGGTATACAATTTTAATCTTCCGGTTTACCCCAGCTCCGATGTTACATCAGTAGGTATAGGTATTAGGTATTACGCGCGTACTAAGAGTTACGTACCATTACCTATTTATAAAAAACGGCAAAAAATCATGTTTGTTGTATGAGAACCTCTTTAAATATTTATTTTATTCTGTTTCTGTTTTTAGTACCTACCTATTAGTTGTACTTGCGGCAACAGAAATACATCATCAAAATTTCAACGGTCTAGTTATTACGGTTTATAAGACTGATGCTAAACAGACGGACAGATTATTTATTCTTAGTAGGTACCTAATGTCGTTTCTCTGTATGTTTATCATAACACCGCGATTTCATAAAAAGACAACAAATAGGTAGGTACTAATACAACTTAAATTCTTCGACTCATTCATGTTATTTCATATAACGGGACGTAAGTAGGTACATTAAAAAAAAACTGTTATTTCTGTCCGATCCACTAGTGACCAATGGAGGTACAAGGAATTTTGATTCAAAAATGATTTCAACTTTGTACGGCGGTTGTTATTGCTGTCCATCTATCAGTATGCAAATAAGGTAGCTATGATAATTGGTAGGTACTTACTCATATGCATGGATTCTATGATATTCGTCGTATCGTTACGTCTTCTACGCATGAAATGAAAATAATATACCTAGCTCCATTATTCTATTAATATAAACAAGGCATTTATCAACAAATTGTTAGTTTTTTTGTACTAATATATCTCTATTTTACTAAAATCTTTTGTCTATATTTATAAATTTAATTTTTACAAATTTCTTAATCAAGCGTTAAATCTCAGACCCTCCAATACGTAGAACACGCAGCCATACTTTTATGCAACTTAAAACTCTCAAAACACCTACTCCATATTTATTCAAGCTTTCCCCTAAAGCTTTTATCAAAAGCTTTTATCGATCCGAAATGTAACATTCGCCCGCCTTTTAGCAATGGCGTCGGTGAAAACGATCTCTGATTCGTCGGAGAGTCCCGCGCTTTCTTTGTAACACAGAGCGCATGTGTATTAAAGCTTAATTCAAAATGGTTGCCGATTCCTTGTGAGCAGAACTTTCAGATAGTTGCGTTTATAATTTAACTTACATATTTTTGTATATTTTTAAATAAAGTTAATACAGTGTTAACTAAATAAGTGTGGGTTCAACATTGTGGAAGGTAAGTTATTATATTATGCAGGAAGGTGGCATATTTTTTGTAGGTATACCTCCGCGCATATGTTATACATCTTTCAAGATAAAAATAAATCCCTGTAAAATATTTGCATTGCAAAATAAAGGTTAAAGGTTACCTACCCATATATATCGTAGTGCAAAAGTAGTAGAGTACCATAGATTGCAATAATACAGTTATGTAATTAATAAACTCAACTCACTTAAACATGATTTTTATAGCTCTAGGTGGTCATTTTATATTGATTATTAAACTTTAACTTGTTTAGTGTTTTATACACTACATAATGAAAAGAATTTAGAGTAAAGAGAATATTTTATGTAGGTAAATATACATAGCATATTTCATTTTATACAGATTTATAAATAAACTAAAAATGTGTCAGTTTTACGAACATTTCAAATTATTTAGCGATACCTACTTACAGTCCACACCATCGTCACTCTCACGTTCATCCAACACTCACTCAAACAAAGTTAAAAAGCTTAGTTCTTTAGTTTCCCGGTTACGTTTAAAGTATATCGGAGTGTTATAAAATCAACACTTTAACAAATGGAAGATAAACAAATTGACGATACCGTGTCTAAATTCGAACTGATCGATTTGAATTACATTTAAACCTACCGTGACGATTTATATAACCCTTTTTGTGCAATGCCAATAAAAGCTCAGGGCACGTAAGCTCAACAATTGGCCATATAAGGTTTTTGTCCAAGTTTTATGTTTCATAGCCAGGTGTGGGGTGGTCATAGGAAACACGTAGGTATAAATAATTAACAGTTTTGTGAATAAACTAAGCAAAATAGGGTTTTTATGTTATGAAATCTATGCATCGCAGATTTTTTTGACACAAATGTAGAGAAGGTAGATCTATGCCACAGAAATTTGCAATTCATAGATGCGGTTCAGTATTTATGACTGGCCGAAATACTGAATTAAAAAAAGCGACCAGCGACCTAAAATTCATACAGATGCATACCTACCTACTTACTTAAAGCAACATAAGTCCTACTTCTTTTTTATCAGATTTAAATTGCACATAGCATGTACTCTAACTGAGGGTACCTATCGAAGTAGTCTCTGCCATCCGTTGTCATCTGTAAACAAAAATGAAAGCCCAGAATCCTATCTGAGATTCGTTACAGATACATACATACATACTCCTGAGGAATCCTTTGGAAATGTATATCGACCTTACTAGGTACAAAGGTAGGTACTTCAGCCCAGAATACGACAGCGCTAAACACTGCGTTATTTGGCAGAAAATGATCTGGCAGTTATTCTGCCAGAGACGAACCACTCTATATTTTTTATAAGGCTGATGTAACAAACGAGCATGCAGTCCACCTTACATAGATACTTATTTAATAATAGTAAGGTACATATCTATTACATAGGTAGGTACTGGGTTCATAGGGAATCTGTTTCTATAGTCAGAAAAGGAACCTATGGTTTAAACAATGTTCAAGGAATCTAAAAAATAATCAGAGGTGTACTTATACTTATTTAGGTATTTATACCTAATTATTGGTACTTACCTATCAGTATCATAGTTAATAAATGCCGTTGTATACAAATTTAGATTATACCCATTGTTCTAAAGTACGAGAAACGTTTACTTAAATTACAATACCAGTAATAATTACCATTCTGGGGACAAAAGTTTACGACATAAGCTGAGCTTACTGACACCTTTTTTGACCATTATTGACGTTTTGTCCACGTAACAGCCTTTAATTATACGGTTCTGGCAAATAATAAAGCTAACCCTTTAGTCGCATGAATGGGAGGGGGAAGGTAGGTATTAAATTTTGTTGACCAGGTGGCGGCAATTGCCTTGTTTTTGTCTAAAAGTAAGTCAAGAATTTGAACTAGTAATTGAAATTGCCTCTTATTTGGAGGTCCAAGGGTTGAATGCCAGAAACTTATGCATTTTTGATTTTTGAAACTAATTAAATTACTTTTATATGAGGCGACCATCTCAGTCCTCGGGAGTAGCAACGCATCTGTGATAGACTTCATATAGAATCCCTGTTCTATATGAAGTTGCTTACAAATGTCCATGGGCGGCAGTTGCCATCAGGTGGGCTGCTTGCTCGTTTGCTACTTCATATTTATAAAAAAAAAAAAAAATCATCTAATCCTGGAACCACAAGGACAAATTAGTTTACTACTTACTAACTTACTTCTATTGTATTTGTTAATTTGCAGGCTAATTTGATTTATTTTTCAAACCATTAGGTACGCTTACAGCAATAGTGACTCCAAAAAAACAATTACCACATAATTAATCCCACGTAAAGTTTAATTTATAAGGCGAATAGATATACCATCATTTTGGATTACCTACATCTTTGATGCAATATAAATGTGAAGAAAAACAGAAATACTAGACTAATTTCATAACATTATGTATTACTTGTGACATCTTTTATGGAATCTGACAACTACGTAACGATAAGACGCTTGAGTAATTGCAAACTATGATAAACTTCATCAAAGTAAGTTTACTGGTTGACAAAATGTTGTAAAAGTTCTGTTTGAGTTGGTTAGATGGCGCTGAATGAATGTGCCTCCCCTGTATTATTAAGTAGTTCAATTTTATTATGCTAGATGGCGTGCAATACAATTTTATAGTAGCCGTTAGTGGAAAAAATATATATAGAACGGTATTATTCATAATTATATTTGCACCTAGGTATATGTATATAATTATAATTAGTATTAGTGGTAAATTAAATTCAGATGGACTGTAAGCAAGCTAGATAAATACTTTTTATATTACAAATAGAGAATACTCTATTATATAGAGACATTTACAAAATGTTTCGTACAATTTTTAAAAGTTATATAGGTAGACACATTAACAGATTGGTATTTGCAACGCCTGCCCTTGATAAAGATAGGTAGAGTCTAGAACGAGACTGATTTGTAGCGCCCCCTGTACGGCGCTTTCGTTTTAGGTACGTAATAGGGATATAGAATAATAAACAATAAATACATTTTTTAAAAATGAAATTCTATTACAATCATCAATATTTATTGAATTTTAATTAAATGTAAGTAATTTGAATAATAATAATTATTATATTGAGTATACTCCTGCTTCTATTACATATAGGTATTATTTATTGCATTGGATTTCTTTATTCTCCTTGCCACCTAGTGCGTAAAGCGATCGCTCTAAGGTAGAGCGATTGCTCAACCGATAATCAGTGGTACCTAAAGCCACTGATTATCGGTAACTGTTTGACTAAGTATTGTCAATTGTGTTTAACATTGTTGGCTTGTGTTTTACATCGTTCACAAGTGGACCACGCAAATATCACTAGCTAGCAACGTAGGTACGATGCATGCGTTGCTACGCCACATATGAAATTCATTAGAATAATAGTGGCGCCATCTGTCGAAGATTGGCCGTTTCAACTAAAAAGTCTTCATGGGCTCATGCACACCAACTTTACTGTAGATCATCACATGATCAAATGTAAAGTTTATGATTCTATAAGGGACATAATTATAGACAAACATTAATTATTATTATATTAGATTACAAGCGAATTTATATGTTATCTGACTTTTCTGCAAGATTTGAGCAATTATTAACGCATTATATCGCTTTCCTATGACGCTCTGACTGTTATTAACCCGATTAGTCCACTGGAATGTTACATTTTTTAGGCCTTACCTTGTGTTTTTTAGGGGTTTTTTTTTTTTTTTTTTGGGGGGGGGGGGGGGGGGGCTACATGTCGTCACAGACACCGAAAGGTGTTGGGGGACAGTTACACGTCCCCCAAGAGATGAGCCCGTGAGGGGCGCCGCGCTAGGGGGCACCAGTGCGTTCCACTGGAGATCCCGGAGTTCCCTACAAGCGCTGAGGATGGCCACCGAGGGGGTTTTAGTGGGTAAAAATCCCACATAACCCGGAGTCTCTCTCAAGGTTACAGTGTACCTATAGAAGGTTTCCCCCCCGTCACAAAAAAAGGGGGGTCAGTGTAAAGCTAAAACCAAGTTTGTGGGGTCGCCTACCTTGTCCCACGGCCGTCATCTTGAATGTATCTATTAAACTATCTATCAGATAAAAAAAATATAAACATTTTTTGTTACAAATTGAATTCTCTACAACTTTGGTTCTGTAACTTTTTGTCGTAGAACTATAAATAAAAAAGTTATAAGCGAAAATAACTTTTTTCTCATTATTTTACGAAAAAATTATATCAGACCATTTTTGCAGGCCGTTTTTTGAGGAACAACTTTTATACGTAACATTTTTTTATTAAGTTAATAGCTAGGATAGGATTTACAGCGCTCTGAAGTGAGTACTATTTTTCAGCACTCTTAACTATACATATATTATACGTATGTACCTACTAAAAATGTATCATTAGTTATTTTTTTATTGTGTAATGTATCTTTTCAATGGACTAGATGTAGCGATTACTTTTCCCACAGAGAAACAAAAACAAAGCGTACATACAAGAAACTACTATGTTAGAAAATATTAACTTGATGTAGCAGGGAGCTACTAAGAAATCATATTTAATAGATCACTCTTACAGCACAACAAACATAAATGCATTAGTAATATATTAATATATAACATATAAATGCATTAACGTCGATCTTGTACCAAACGAGCGAAATAGGTAGAAGACAGTTGACTTCACGTCTTACCTAGTGCTACGGTTGCATAAAACAAAAGCCACCTTTTTAGGACGGTAAAAGTAGAGCATTGCCTTTATATGAGCTGATGGATGCATAACTAAATTTGTCATAAGTTCCTATGACGTCATACCAAATAATTGACAACTAGATTATGTAACATAAACACTATCTATCAAAGTCACAGTTTCATCCCCTCTAAATAAATAACAGGGTAGATATGCAGGTACGTGCCTGTGTGCTTGTAGCCTGTATTACGAAAATCTCCTCTGACCTCCCATATAATTAATGTAAGGGTCAGCATTCATGTAGGCGAGGGTGACGCCCTAAGGATTCCAATAACGTACACTTCATTATAATAATAAATTAAATGTTAGTTGGGGTGGAGTGATAGAGATTTTGTTAATTGAAGTGTAAAGCTGCTGATGCTGATAAAATATATTTAAGTGTTTAGATTTTTTACTTTACCATTCCTCATATTTTGAATGTTACTGTTAACTTAGGTGGGTTTAAAAGATGGTAGGCAGAAAAGATGAAGAATGAAAATAAAATTTACATAAGCAGTTATTTATTCATACATAGGTATAGGATATTACACGTATCATTTAATACTAAAAGTTTAATGGTAAGAGTTTATAGTTAAGGTTATAGGTAGTTCAATGAATATATTAGGATCGTTCCTTAGATCTTTTTAGGGATAGGAGTATTAGATTTCCTAATATCGGTCGTTAGACCTACGGGCGTAGGTAACGCTCATATGAGTTACGTAAGTAGGTAGTTAGGAAAAAGTAAAACAAGGTTTGAAATACAAACCACACGATGTGACTAATTATTAATTTATTTATTTTAATCAAGATCTGTTAACAGTTATAGGTAGATGAAAATTAACATTAGTGTACAGGAGCCTTTATCTTAACCATATTATGAACTACATATCTATAGCTAATTAATGTTAAATTTAATGTAACAATTCAATTAAAAATGTTTTATATATCTTCCTTGTTATAATTTAATTGACGCCGCACATTTGTGTAGAGCTACAAATGTCTAGAGCAGGTAATCAAGGAAAGTAGTCATTAAACTCCGGTGTTCGCTAATCAACGTCTTTATGGGAGAGGAACTGCGGGCTCTAGGCTAGTGGACTATAAAACTCAACAGTGACGGAATGTAGGGGAATAGGTATGTGAGTATATTGTGGATGGATTTTTTTATAAAAATAAAGTAGTAAACGAGCATGCAGTCCACCTGAGGGTAAGCGGTTACTACCGCCCATAGACATCTATAATAAAGCAATTTCATATAGAATAGGGATACGATCTGAAGTCGATCACAGATGCGTTGTCACTTCCGAGGACTAAGATGGTCGCCTCATATATAAGCGAGCCGGCAACCACACCCTTCCATCGAAACGCAAGAACTGCTTCATCCTAGAACTAGTTGTGGTACTGGTAAGAAATTATTACACAACATAACAACATAATAGACGAAGTAGGTTATTATTTTATTATATCTTATTTCTAGATACATTTACTGGTCCGATAGGCTTATTTAAATTTTGTACATAACACTTGGAGGAATTTTAAACATAGGTATACTTATTTCTGAATACGTAGACTCAGCGAGAAGATGCAATTTCTATCCTGAGAAATCCTATTTTAGAATTTACTTACATGTCTGTCACAGTTAGGGCGCTAATTGGACTAACACGTAGAACCTGAACATGAATTTAATTGAATTGATTAGACGTGTGCCTGGCCGGGGATCGAACCTGCACCGGCCTATTTGTTAGATTTATTGTGATTCAGGTTTTCCATAGGTACTTCTCCATAGGCTTCCAAAAATATCATATTTTTTATAATACGAAGGTGAGTAGTTTTATTTCAAATATTAGTAGGCAGTATCTGCATACTAATATTTGAATAAACCTGTACCTACTAGGTACAGGTTTATTACCAAATTGTCCATAAAACAATAATTGTTTCTTTTATAAAGATAGGTAAAACTAACAACAAGGAAACAATTTCATATGACATCGTAATTTGAATGGAAATAAATTAAGTGCCCCTGTGAAATAGGTATACCTAACTTTATAGGTAACAAATTAATTTTAGTTAATGCACCTGCAGGTATAAGATACTTTTTAACTACTTACTTTTACGAAAAAGTTGAAAGTTTGAAGTTGTACCTGTTTTCACAGGTAGCTAATTATAATCATTTTAAGAGAATTATATCCGTCGGATTGTAACAATCTTGGTATTTAAATAAGAGCAGTAACAGCACTGCCAAATAAATATTGATTCCGTCCTTCTCAATTTTGGTCTAAATTCGTTGTTCCCTCGATTATCACCCCAACCACCCTCCGGAAACCGTTCCACCCCCGCGTCCCCTTGCAGCATCCGCCATGTTAGTGGCAGAGTGAGACACACTGAACATTTCCGCTTAGTGCAAGAGAGACAGGAGTATAGAAGAATTTGAATCGCGTCGCGATGGCATGCTACGGGAACAAAGGGCGAGGGTGACTGTTCTATTGTTCGGTTCTTGAGATGTTTTCTCTATTTAAAGAGTTGAATCTGTAGTCCGCGAAAATCTGGAACCAAAAAATAAAACTGCTTAACTAAGTATTAAAACTATCAAGTATCGTGTTTTCTGTACCTATTAATTATTTCTGTATTAATAAGTAGGTACCTACTATTAATTTGAAAAATCTAATATTATAAAACAGTAGAGCTTGGTTATTTGAACGCGCTAATCTCAGGAACTACTGGTTCGAATTGATAAGAAAAAAATATTTTTGTGTTGGATAGTAAATATATCATATATAATGGGCTATATAACATATAGGTATGTGTTTTTCCTTTCTTATGTAGTAGCGAGTGAAACCGCGTGGCACAGCCAGTAATATATATGTAAGAAACTGATCTCAAATTAAGCTTTAAAATTTTTAAAATTTGAAGCACTTTTATGTGAAAATAATAAAATTTCAACGAAATTAAAACAGATATCTATTAAAATATTAACTCAATTTATATAAGATATGGATTAGGAATTATTATTTTTATAGAGTAATGAAATAAAGGCCTAAACATAATTAATGTGTTCGCTGAAAAATTAGTTCTGCTTCGTACGACGCTGCAATCATTTGCGTATGTAAAAATTTGCTTACAAAAATAATTACAATTTGTGTTGTAAATACTTACTAAAGTAAATCCAAATAAGTAGTAATGCCTTAGAGGATGCCATGTCAGTAGCCAGAGGCAAGTTTACTTAAATAGAATGCATAACAAATAAGCTCACACATCATGTCCGTTGATCACGACATGTGTCGTGACGTCACGCAAGTGTTTATTTTCAGATTACATACCGTGCCTTAAGTTATTACATGTCAGACAAATCTTATGCTCAAAATCAATTTCTTAATATGATACTTTGTAATGAATTACCTTAATATTCTAATTTTAGTAGGTATAGAGTTTAACCTTAGTTTTAATTCAACGGTTTAAGCGGAGTTTAAATTTATATTATGAATCTATTTTTCTTTCATTATATTTATTACAGCAGGTATAGGTACCTAAGAACAATTTTTAGAATAAAATAAGTAACTAACTGGTACCTTTTTTTTGTAACATTTCATTGCATTTTTAATTTCTGATTTATTATTGATTTAAGTGTGCTAATATTTCAACATATATTTTTGGACTATTATAATATAATGTACGTAATAGAGGTATTGTTTCGAATTATAGTTTGCACATAGAGAGTCACGGATAATGGCTTGTTTGATCATGAGATATCATATTTACAGATGGTAGAACTCTTTTTGTTTCGACTCGGGAGGTACGACAGTCACACCTATTTCTGCTTAATAACAGCAGTGTTATACGTGTTCTCGTAATTAGCTGCAGCATTTCAACTTAGTCCTTAGGAGAAGCGCTGTGCTAACCTGTTTTTTTTAGCTGTGGCTAACCTTAGGTAAAACTGATTATGTCTAAAGTTGACCATATATTAATTGGCGGCTTTGGCAACTTACCATCAGGTAGACTTTATTTTCGTTTGCTACTTCCATATTATGACGACTCGCGTATCGGAGAGGTCACCATAGCGGTCTGACACGCAGTGGATCCCAGGTTCGATCCCCAGGCAGACAAAAATGTGAATGATGAGTTTAGATTACTGTTCTGTTTTGGGAGTTTGTGTATTCGTCTTTGTGTGTCCATGGCACCCACGACACAGGACAAAATCCTATTGTGGGGCTATGAGTGTAGAAATCGTTTATGTTTATGTTTATATATAAAAAAACGTTTTTTTTTCGTACATACATAATACTTACCTAATTATGTATAAAGCATTTGTGAAATCGTAGCACCCCAGGAAAAGCACTCAAGTGAAATTCCCCACGAGTCAACTCGACACAAAGTTTATTGCTCTCGTTATCGAGGCCGTTACTTTTCGTTATTTGATCGCATTAGAGGGTATGACACACTAATGTACGGGCATATATATTTTGGTGGCTTTATCGAACGAAAACAGGTAGAGATGGAACCCAATCTGGAAATAACCATAAATAAAAATATAAGAATTCGTCGTATCGGCTCGGATGTAATTGGAAATACTTTAAATACCTTATTAATTAACATAATACGGGGTACAGGTTTTGTTTAAGGTTAGGAATATTATTTGGTAAATTATCTAGTATTTCTCAAGATGCCACTACTACAACTATTTTTAACGCAAAGAAGTTATTGAGTTTTAGTAAAAGGATGTAGTTTTCGTTCATTTTTTGTGAGAGGAGTATCTTTCTCGTCGGCAGAAATGCCTCTATGACTGACTTCAGATATACCATTCTTAGACACAGATTTCATGATTAGCAGTCACAAATTATCATCAGAAGGACTGAGTGCTCGTTTGCTACTTCAATCTTAAAAGAGTATTTTTTAAATTAAATAAAATTACGTTTTATAAAGTTAATTATCATAAAGTTAATTACGAGCGCGTATATTAACGTACTTGTCAAGATGACACGTGTGGTTAATTATCCTGCGAGATATAAGCCACTAACTACTTATCCTAACGACTTTTGAGCATCAAATTTATGCGGGCTGCTGGCACTCACATAAATTCACCCGTACGTAAAGATTACGATAACGAAATATAGTAAAAAAACTGGAATGAGTCCAATTGAAAATTAGTTCAAATTTGGAATTAGTCCAAGAAGTCCTAAAATAAGAGTTCTACAAAATGAAATGTCTTTATTTTGCATAAGCCTACTGGGGCACTTACAAATTGTTAGTCACAATATTTTTTCTTACACTACCACATAACAGATAATCTTGTTTGCCATTTCGACGACATGAATGCAAATGCCATACATAAGTAATTTATTGTACCTATAATAAAATTGGCATTATAAATATAACGGACGCTCACTTTAGGTTAGAGCGTCTAAAAAATATTTAAATTAAAATTAATAACATAAAAGTATTATAAAGTACACTATATCATTGCTGTATAACCTACCATAGTTTTGTAACTAAAATAATGAATTTACGAGTAATTTTAATGAAATATTCGAATACTACAGATTGCATTTATTTTTGGCCTTGACAGTTTTTTTATAATATAGAAGAAACACGCGAGTATACAGTCCACCTGATGTTAAGTGACTCCTGCGTTCCATAGATCAGTAATCAACCCCACATCAGTCTTACCCGAAGTTAAGCAATGTGTTACTACTTTAGAGGACTAAGTTGCATTGCCTCGGATGAGTATCACATATCTTCCTTACTACACCCTTAAGACCGAAAAACAGTGGCGCTTAACACAGCTGTTTTAGGCAGAAATATTACGGCAATAGTGTTTTTGGAATGGAACCGCAAAGAGTAATCAGGATTGTCTTTATAATGATCGCAAAAGGGCAATCGATTTTTGTACTGGTTTCCTTTGGTATGTTTCATCGGTTAGCTCCACCATAGACATGCTTTATCGTTTTTGCGTAGAGCTTAACGTAGGTTTACGATCCTGTCGGCTTCAACTAAGTGCAAGACCGTATACTCACTATGTGAGTATGGAAAGTAATGGTCCCAGGCAGCCGCCCTTTAACGACCTCGTAATTGCGAACTGAAATTAAGTGTTATTTTTATGGTGATTTCTCTACTACTACTTAGTTGCTTTAAATGGGCGTAAAGCGTTTTATTAATTGGTATAAATGATTTTTTCTCATGTCGTTTGGTTGAAATAAATTATTATTATGTAGGTATATCCTAATTTCAAGGAACTATTTTTCATTTAAATTATATACATGGAAATTTGAATTAAATAATAATTAATTATATATGCTAATATTATAAAGCTGAAGGTTTTGTTTTTTTGGTTGAACGCACCAATCTCTGAAACTACCGGTGTGAATTGAAAAAAACAACTATTTTTGTTTTGAATATTCCATTTATTGTGGATGGCTCAAGGCTTTGTAATATCATGTTAAGTTTGTTTTTTTTTCTTACGAAGTAGCGGGTGAACCCGTAAGCTATTGGATGTCCTTTGGGCACGTAGGTACGGAGAGCACAGAATTGTAAATCATCATAATATGTATGTATTGTATATGTACTGCTTGCTTGCACCGTTTGGCTGTCTAGATTGGCTGTCCTCTTTATTAATTTCTTAGATCAGTATAGTTTGTTACTTTTTTTATTAAATAGGTGATATTCATAAAATATCGCCCAAGTGCGAGTAGGTCTCGTGCACAAAGGATTCCGTCCCATTATTTATAAAATCCAAAAAAAAATCACGTTTGTTGTATGGATGCCCATTTTAAATATTTATATTATTCTGTTTTAAGTGGGTATTTGCTGTTATAACGGCAACAGAAATAGATTATTTGTGTAACTTTCAACTATCTAGCTATCACGGTTTATGAGATAGGTACAGCCTGGTGACATACAGATGGACAGGCGGACAGACAGACAGAGGGCTAAAAGGCCAGACTTTGGGTACGAAACGAATAATACAAACTTTACTAGGTATGTATGTATTTGAAATTCAAATCCTATGTATTTATCTTATTCGTACACCAAGTGGAATGACGTTATGCCTCGTACCTATGCGCGTTCGATCAACCACATGTGTAGGTACAATCTGCCCACACTATAAATTCCTGACACAAACAACTGCAACTTTGTAGAGTAAGATTTTAAAATGATTTAATTCAACAGTGTTAGTCAGAATTTAATTATAAGCTTAAGGTTACGTAAAATTAAAAAATATATTTATATTTTAAAGTCGCCGTGAAAAGATTGTTTTTGAAAAATGTGCACTATTAAGAGTTACCAATTGTATGATCAATAGATACCTTTAGTTTTATATTTATTGGAAGTTATAGGAAACATGTAAAATATTATGATACCTACATATTTCTACATAAAAAAAAATATTTTTATGCCATTTTTTTCTGATTTCAGGTGCTGAAGTTGTTGAAAATAGTTGAAAACTTTTCTTGTTTTCTTCACTCTTCACTCCACTTTAAAGTTCAAAGAGACACCTGAAACACAAATAAAATCAATTATAACAAAATATTAAAGTAATAATAAATGAACAAAGTCTATTAGCAGAAGTACCAAGAAAACTAGACCTCGAAATGTAGATTAATCGGTAAATTGCTGTTCTTGTAACAAAGTTATAATACATAATCCGCTATATAATAAAGCATTGCAAACGTTATCTTTCCACCAAGATGGTCTGGCAATTCCGTCTACATCAAAGGGGGACGTTATCCTTTCTTCCAGGCGGCCGTAAAACCTTATCTGGGAGAAAGCAAGGCGAACACGACGCAATCTACATAGCGCTGATAATGTATAACCAACGTAACTTGGCACACAAACTTTCCGGCGGAAGAAAACGAAATTGCTTGCAGTTATTCCTAAAGTGTAATGTCAAATGTTGCTATGTATTTGTATGAAGTTGTCAAAAACAAAAGTTCTATGTGGTCTAGACCGTCAACAAAAGACATGTAGTGTGGTTTAACGAAACTCAAGTCTTTGAGAAATTTAGACAGTATAAATTTTGTATATGTATTTATTTTTCTTGTTCTAATGTTATTTTCTCTACCATTTTAGTCAGAATAAACATATGCCTACATGATTTTTGTTTATACGTGAACCATACATTCTTAATGTACTTCTAGTTTAACTATTTCGGCTTAGTAACAGTGAGGTAGAAGCAACTATAGTCTAATTTAAAGGCGTGGATAGGCAAAATTACTAATGTATAATATTGGTAATTTTGCCTTGCCACATTAAACTAAATTTGTATTTCTCAGAAACAGCATTGTCTATGATCGACTTGATAGATATTTTCTTATTAAGATTTTCTTTTCTTGATAGGTATTTTCTTACTATCCTGATAAGTAGGTAATAAAAAATGGAAATAAACTATCAATCGCTAAGACTAGGGTAAAATAATCTTTTCTGTAGAGAAAAATCCAGTTTGTCATTTTATTACTTTAGAGCTGGAAATGTTAAGTAATTTTATTTTATATAACTAAAGCAGCAAATGAGCTTGCAGTCCATCTGGTAGTAAGTGATCACCGCCCATGGGCATCTGTAACTAACTCTGCACAGCATAGGAGTTCTATCTGTTACCAATCACTCTTTAGGACTAAGCTGATCGCTTCGTATTTAAGTCAGCTGGTATACATGAAAATACACCTGAAATTCTTCACGTTACACATACGTGTGACGGTTGTAGTGGTTATAGGTAGTACATAAGTCGACAGTCAACCCCTATTGATTTGAAAACTATCTATTATTTTACTAATCATGAAAATACGGAGTTAAAAACATTCCTTAAAAACTTTTAGAATCGCTGAGGTACCGTAATGAAAACCGGGAGGTTAGATTTTCTTGGTCGCGATATAAGTAATCTTGGAGCGCAGTGGGCGGTTTACGACTGCGAGCGGAGAAGGCTTTTATATTTATTAAGTAAGTTGGGCTTTCGGCAACATTAATCCATCTACTCTGTTAAGGGGACTCACTCCAGGGGTATAAGCGCAAGTTTGCTTATTCTATATTACTTACTGAGGGTAAAATGTGTGCAAATATATATCACGAGTATAAAACTGTGATTGAATTAGCAGGGTAAATTATTATATGTGTTTCGATATGAATACTGGTTTATTTGTTTCGTTTCGTTTATGTTACATAAATTTATATCGTGATTTACATTTGGTAAGTAAACTTGTAGGTACCCAATATTTTTTAGAATTTGTCAAGGTATTATTAACTAATAGGTACTGGTTTCTTCTCTCTGGATAATTTACTTACGGGTAGGTAGTCTTATGTTTTTATTTTAAAAATAAAAACGTTACAAAAGCTTCTACAAAAACTTCCTTAAATATTATTTATCTAATTACATCATGTACATTTTAAGCACCACCTAACCTTTTAAAATGTTTGTCTTAAACTATTCATTTCTAAAATTAGGTAGGTATAAGTATTTGTAAACCTATTGAATATTATAAGTATCATTGTACATATTTTTAAATATTTTAATATCAATGCACGTCACCTATATTGATGTTAATTTTATGTAATTTATTACCTACGTATATTATTTTATTACCATATTATACATTCAACACAATTTTGTAATGCAGTATTAAGTATTCACGAGAAATGTAGGTACTTATAAATTATTCTAATAAACTATACGGTATGGAAGTAAAAAAAACATTTATGTAAACGTGTTTCGTTTCTCAGTGGCTCAGAATCCTCTCGTGACAGCCATATAATCTGCAATTCCATTAGTTATCTGGCGAACTCGGGTTTATGACCAGGCTTGCGCACGCAATGTACCTACGATATGCTTAATTTGTACATATATTTATGGACACTAAGGGCGCCAAATCTGCAAGTCACGACGGTCGTATATTCTCAATTCCATTAGCGCACGCAACTGTATCCGAGGAACCAGCATTTGCTTAATTTGATTAGATTTACGAGTGTTTTTGAAGATATTAGGATTGCACCTCCCTTTTTAATATATTTAGCTCTGTTTATTTGCTTTTTTATATACCTCTTTTTTAAGTCTATTACGTGTATTTAATGGACAAGGATATCGTCCCAGCTGCGTAGCACTAGGTAGGTATGTGATTATTCTCTGTGTATCGGTTTCCTTTAAATCTAGTGTTCTAACTCGTTATAAGTGAAAGCTATGTAGTGTCGATTTAGGTAGGTCTTATGTTCCATTAATATTTGGGGCAAATCATATAATAGGTGACCGTCATTTTTGACCACTTACAAAACTAGAAATATTAATCCTTTGATTTAAAAGCTGCTTTCAAAAATATATCTTACAAAACGAGCGAGTTCACGAGACGAGGTGAGTATGGACGCTTGCCTACGTGAACGTTATCATATTTTTACGGGCTACGTGAAAACGCGCACTTTTATTAGGGGGAGTTTTATTACGTTTTCTAGATTAGAAACGGGTCCGCGGACGCCAGCCAGCCATGGAATTTGTATAAGGTAGATATGAGTCACGTTAATCATATATTCTTACGTCAGTTGGTTTGTTGGTTGAAAGCTTAGGAATGCACGTAAATGTAGAGTTGAAATATGTAACAAATTTTAATATTGTGGCATAAGTATACTAATTATTAATTATAAATAGACGCTTATTGACATTATTACAAGTCAGTTAAGTTACCATAGCTTCCAATAAATTCCAGTCTAAAGTAACACAGATTTTTTCGAACATACGCTATTAGTTTCGATCGAAGCACTAAAGTACATGCTTATAATAAGTAAGTAAATAACAGAAGATAAGTGTATTTGAAAGAACCTCACAAATGTGTTTTGTAGCAATTGATCTTTATGAGTATTGCACTCGAGTAACTGATTCATAAACCGACTATTAAAGATTGTAAAATCAATTCGCTACGACTTTTTTCCATTACGTATACCAAAATTCGGGTGGGCTAGGCAAAGACAGCCGGCGCTATGACGCGTGAAGAAATCGGGTCTTTATTTATGGGGAGAGTTATTGTTTGAAACGTCTAAGTCGTAATTCCGAGGCATAAAACCAAGCTTCACTTTGGACCCCCACCCGTCATGGGGAGATCCACCCCCTGGATGCTGTTTTTCCCGTGCGAAATGGCCCGTTTGAAATTGTTGTTTTATGGAACTTTTTAGTAGTTGACTTTGCCCGGGAAAATATATAGAACGGCAATCTTTATGATCGAGGTACCTGCTACTGTAGATACATATAAATATGAGATTTTTATACACTGGAAATATATATCAGTAGGTGTATAGACTTTGACATTCATGACTAAATTTGGAAAAAAGAAAAATCATCTAAGAACGCATCTCGAAAAAATATTCGAAAGCATGAACCGATAAAAATTCAAAATAACGACCTGTCACAATATAATGTACAATGGAATTATCTCTACCATTTTTAAAGTTACAGCGCGCGGTTGGTTCTCGATTACGATTGGTCGAAACTTGACAGCTGCGTGAAATACGTCGCTTCGTCTGCGCCGGCGCAGCGGGTGACAACATGGCCAGTAAAATCCCCTAATGAAATTAAATTCCGTACGTTGTTGACTTCCTCGTAAATAATCCGAATATCTAATCTGCTGATTAATGAACACTGGTGTTCTTCTTGTAATCTTTGTAAGTGGTAGGTCGAGTAAGTGAATATCTTGAATAACGTGAATATCGGAACTACATTGGTTTATTACGTGCCTCATATAGATGTGATTATTTAATTATTATTTGCATAAGCTTCAAGGAAACAAAGAGTTATTTTTGATTTATTACTACGTAGATACAGAGAGAGGTAATTGTTAGAAGCGGTTATGTTTATAGTAAGCCCGCTATTCCAAAGCAACAATAAATTGAAGAGACGATCGCCGAGTCACTTTTATGACAGCAGATAGCTTACAAATCGGGGCCATATATCTGTTTGGAAAACCCTATCCTTACGATAGAGGGTCTCAGTAATGCCGTAGATATGGGACATCTTAGCACTTTAAAAGCATTTTAGATAAAACTGCGTGTTGGATGAGCCTGTGGATTTAGTTACAACAAAATAACAGATTTACGGCGGTCAATATAGTCGTATGGACGACGTATGGCTAGAGATGTGTTGGTATCGAATATTTAATTAAAATTATCGACTTAGGGAATTTGTGTTTCATAGATTTGATCGTGCAGATATAGGTAATAAAAACTTTTAGTTAATAGATAGCCCACATCTAAGAAGGTATCTAAGTAAATCAATATTGTGTTTTGTGGAAAATAATACATAGATACATATAGAAATATTTTCAACATTTTTATTTAGACAATATTTTCAAATTAATACTTTCGAGTATTTTACTGATGCTAAATAGTTACATCCTAGCAAAAAAATAGTTCATATCGAAGCGGACGGCGGACGGTTAGACCGGTTCTAATACTTTTGAAGATTTATGCATCGACACAGATATTTATATATAAATGTGCTGCTTGACCTGGACGCATACTGAATATAGTCTCTTGTACAGTTTGCAACCAAACTAACAGACACCTAGAGCATACTGCGCCATGCTACTCCAACGATTGATGATAGGGTTAGAGCCAATTCGTGTTGGATATAGAAAACATTTTATTTATGTGATAAATTTATAAATAAATAAAAACCTTCATAAAATAAATATACTTACCTACTTAATAATGTTTTACACATCGACAATGAGCGCACTTCTCATTTATTTTATCAGTGATTGCATTCGTGCGAAGCATGGACGGATTACTAGTATGTTGTATTTGAACAACACTATCTACTCATATGGGGCAGTTTAGAGCCTTCGATGATTTATTGGCGCATTCCTGTGATGGCGTGGCTGCATAGGTACGTTATATGTTTTATATTTACAGTGACGCTTTTAGTAGGTATTCTTTGATCTGACCTAAAAAGATTTTTTCCTTATAACAATTTTAATATTTTATGTTAGAGTACCTAACACTTGTTTAACAATGGTTAATGATCTGACTTGTAATCAAAATTAAATAAAACAATCGTACTAAGCAATGAATCAGTAATGTTCGCTCAATAAAACTTCTAGTAACTAAATCGTTTATTTATTGATTATACCTATTCCTGGCTGTAATCGACCTTGTGATATATTATATCTTACTTACAATACCTCTCATTATATGTATTCATATTATAGAAATTCATAAAAATAGAGTGATATTGCAAACAATTGCCCGTAGTTTTATAATTCAATTGTTAAAACAATAATATAAAATTGCACTATGTAGAACATCCCTACGCTCAGATGGAGCACTTAAAGGTTTAGTGTCTTTGATGATTTACTAGAGCATTCCAGCTAACATTGCTACGAGGAATATAATGTCTCTTATTAAAGGTATGATTTAAAGTAATTACAACAAATAGTAGGTATGGTTTTATTCAATAGAATTTGAGAAATAAGCTACAGGAAATTTATGTCCTCAAATTTTAAGTAAGAAAAGGATTCAGTTTATAGCCCAACTTAATGGGCATATGTTCGTTGGCAAACTTTAGGCAATTTTGAGAATAATACAAGTAGAATACAAGATCCTGGCAATATTTTTCTTCGCCGTTCAAACTTAAACCGTTAAGTACTTTATAACGCACAGATTCAATTACTAAACAGAGAATAATCTGATAAACTATACCGGAATGATTCAGAATATATTTGAAACGAGAACTCAGTCATTTAGATCAATGGCCCAGCCGTGGAAGCTTTCAGCCCACCCAGGCTGTAAATAAAACGCGACTCATATCACACATGCGTTTCATAAATTATGGCGAAGAAAACCGATATTTCTTCAGTGCTGTCATAAATTATAAGTAAATAATTCTCATAATAAAGGCTAAGACAAAATAATATATTAACGAGAAGTACCCAGGCTTAACTCCCGATGGAACAGATTAAGGTGCTGATCGTAACGTGAGTGGATAATTTATTGCGCTACGTATATTAATTTACGAAGGGTTTTCGAGTCTGCAGGGGACCTCCTGTTCTTGTGACCGGTTCGTGAATTTAATCGAATATGCTTGAGATGTTATTTGTATTCAAGAAACAGGTACAAGGATACATAAATAGTCGGACTATAAGCGTAGGTATGAATACCTATGCCTATATTTGCTTCATTATTAACCTTATAGATGCAAACAGGATATTTTTAACACTTGATATTTTATCCTAGTAGACTATGTCTACCTGACCTAGTGTAGGGAAACAGTTGCAAAATCAAGAACCTGTAAGTACACTATAAGGAAAATAAAGTATTTATAACAGACATAAAAAATCATAAGTTAATAAATCTGAAGTCACATAGAGACTCAGGTGCAAAGATAAGAAAACTCGTCTTTAAAACATAAAATGCGCTATCATAACTCAATTCGCATCATATGTGTACACATAAAACCTATTTCGATACGATTTTAATATTTTTCTTCGTCACATGCGCTCCAATCCGTCGGACGTAGAATTTACGATCCGATATTTTTATGCAAAGTGCGTCGCCAAATGTGGCACGTCGGTACCGAAAAAATACACAGCTACGTCCTTTCGCACGTAAAAAGGATGCGGCAGAATAAATATACATGGAGCCACCCTTTTTGTCCATTAAACGAGCGAAGCTTTTTTCTTGTGCCTCCATAAAATGTGTCCCAATAAATATGTAAATCTACCGAAAATAAACGCTGCGCGCCGCCGCCCGGTTTTGTGAGTTTCACTTTCGACAGTTCGACTTAATTGGTGCAATTGCAGGTTTCGAAAAGGCCTCAGCGATCCCCGCGTGCCAACGACCTCCGTATTCGAGTACCTACGATTTTAAGTGCTTTTAAGTAGGTCTTACAATTCACCGTGGTATTAAATTGAAAGGGCACATGATTTTGATCATTTTGATTTCATTTAAACCCGTTTATAGATTTAAGTACCTACGTGTTTAGTCGTAGCTAACCTCAATTAACAATTTTTATGAATTAGATCTATGAATCTATTAAAATAATCTATTTATTTCTGCTATTAACTTTTAAATATTATTTCATGCTTATCTGTAAACTTTAAGACGAATGGTTAAAACGATATTGATGTAAAATAGATCGTCGTTTACTATACAGCCAGATTAGTAGGTAATGTACAGTTATTGCTCGCATAGGTACCTACTGGGTACATAAATACATTAAAGGTATCTAGGTACCAAGTACCAATTGTAGCTCAAGGTAACGCAGGGTATTTGCTTATACAGAGACTGAACTGAAAGCTCCATCGAACGTTGCAAGTCCTTTATGAAACCAGTTCCAGTCATACCATGTCCGAATTAATGAATTTAAATAATTTATTTGCTTACATTTCTTTTTGCAAATCCTGGGTTTATTTGACGAGGAAAGTGTTGCGAAGTTAGCTTTCGTAGAAAATATATTCACACAAGCTTTTACCCCTTTTAACCTCCTTAGGTGTTGAATTTCTAAAAATCCTTTCTTATCGCTCACTTACACCATAAAAGGAACCTCTATACCAAAATTTCAACGTTCTGGATACAGTACTTTCCGCTGTGCGTTGATATATAATTCAGTGATCGGAATTGTCTTCTATATATGTATATATATAGATACTGGAATATAATGTAGCCACAAGGAATGACGTAGACTATTTTAGTTGTATTTTACTCACAATATCTCTATTGATGCCGAAATTTTAAGCGGCTCTCGTTCTAAATTCAGAACGCTGGGGTCGTAGCTCCATCGATCCGCCCGGGCCTCCCTCCGAAAACGGGACTCGACAACCCCACATCTGCTATAGCTAAAGATGCTCCATAAATAATAGTACCTACCTACTTGCCTAGCTATATCAATTGTTAAGAAATTAGTAATTAATTGAAAAGTAAGATAATATTTGTATAAAGAAAAGATTATTAGGTACCTGACATTTACTTGTTAGGAGTGCTCTATTACGAGAATAAATCTAACAATCAATATTATGATCTAGGCGTAACTACGCTGTATTGATTTTATGGAGTATGCAAATATTATAGATGATATTATAATTTTTAAACAATTTGTTGTCAACTTGAACTCATTGATGGTTTGATGCTGTATAAATTGTCAATTTTCGATGTAGGTATATTTATAGTAAGTAATTCTTGTTTATTCTAAGGAACGTACTTATTTGTACAGAATACACAATTAGTCTACAATTTAAGTATAATTTGTCAGCTTACCAAAAAATAATATTATAAATATGACTGTGTGACTTTGACTAAAGATGACTGTTTAAATTGTAAAAACTTAAATTACCAAACAAAAAATATTTCCATATTGCGAAGTAACTTAACAACTTCAATAATACCTACTTAGTACCAAACATTCCTTCTTTCATGCTTTACCTGCCTGTAAATTTAAAGTAACGGGTAAGACACGACTTAGCGAGCATAATTTATGGTCATGTATCTTCGAAACAGTTTAAAACCGCGAACGACCGATGTGGAAACTTTTAAAGGATACATTTTTCCTTAATGAATGGTATTGATCGCTCGCGAGGCTATAAGCGTATAATTTACGACTACGTATATCCCGGGGTTCGGTTCGCGTGTATCAGAAGGTGTGTTATTTATACCCCCTTTTTTATTTATGCCCCCTTTTTTCGCAGCTCGTAACGGCTGGCTATAAAGGGGACGTAATTTTAATTTCATGATTGGAAAGCTCGATTGGCCGGTTATGTGGCCTAATGAGTTTATGGCTGCAATGAGTGGAACTGAATAACGGTCGTGAGACCGAATCGTATGCATGGATTACAACACAATATCGCAGTCCAGTTCGACGATTGTCCCAGATTAATTAACAAGTTATTAGTATGCTGAAATTAAGAATTGAGTTTTCAAAGTCTGAGGTTTCTGATGAGAATTCCACAGATGGATAGAGTCTAAAATTACCGTTGCGACAGTCCATGGAAATATAGTTTATAAGTAGTTGGAAAAAAAAAGTTACTTCACGTAACTGGCGAAAGCTCTATAATATTTGAATGTCTACGCTATGCTGTTTAAGTTCATGTTAACTTTTGATAAGGATTATTTTAAAGTATACATAGTTTATAACAAAAACAATTATTGACATTTTCGTTAATTAAATTGTGTAAATAATTAAAAAAAATGTTTATTAATATGGAACATTATTTTATATTTATAATTAGCCCTAACTTAGTTATTATCTATAGGCTCACTGTTATACGAGGCGATCATCTCAGTCCACGGGAGTAGCAACGCATCTGTGATAAACTTCATATAGAACCCCTGTTCTACATGAAGTTACTTACAAATGTCCATGGGCAGCAGAAACCACTTACCATCAGGTGGGCTGCTTGCTCGTTTGCTACTTCATATTTATAAAAAAAAAAAGAAAAAAAGCCTCCGTATGAAAAGCTGAAAACGAAACAAACTAGATGAGAACAACTCATAAAATTGTCAAGGACTTTCATGGACACCTTTTAGGACTTTTAGCAATGTAGAAATGATACCATCGTTAGAGTCAGTATGAGTTGACGATATTTCGAAGATTTCATGTAGCGCGGTCGTCAACACGCTCTGATAAGCAAAATTCTCCTTTATAAAGGGACGTGTCTGTTTGAGTGGAGTGTACTTTTAAGAGCATAATGATGAATGCATGGACATTAACTCGGAATAGTATAATAATATACGTGACCTCATATTTCGGCAGCGCACTCGCAAATGGAAGCGGCATGCACGAATTGCTCCTTTTATAGGTAAATTTCTAGGAAACTGTGGCAGAATTCGAAGTTTGAATTTTAAGAGATAGTTATTTTCTTTTGTGCCAGCACTGAGAACGAAGTTATCAGTTAATATTACAGCTATTGTTTTCCCATTTTAAAGTTTCCTGGAGCAACTTTATTGTGTTCGGTTTAATAAACAGCAAGAAACTTGTTTTGTTTATTTTAAATTGTATATTTTTTTGCTTTCTTTTGTATAAATTATTTTAAACCCAATATAAACAGTGCTATAAGTGAGATAAGGTTACCAATGAGTTAATTCAATTTTGAAAAAAAAAACACTACTACCGTATTCTAGAAGCATTACATGTTTTTCTTACTAATGGTAAAACATAGGCATGTGTACATTATCTCCTACATGGTTATAAAATGTTATATGAACCATTAAAAAAAACTCAAATCTGTAATGTACTTTTATTTCTTTTTTTTTATAAAAATGAAGTAGCAAACGAGTATGCAGTCCACCTGATGGTAAGTGCTTACTGCCGCCCATGGGCATCTGTAAGCAATTCATTTAGAACAGGGGTTCTATCTGAAGTTGATCACAGATGCGTTGCTACTCCCGAGGACTAAGATCGTCGCCTCATGTATGAGTGAGCCGGCAATCACACCCTTCCATCAAAACGCAAGAACTGCTTTACGCTATAAAAAGGTGTGGCGGTGGTACTTCAACGGTCGGACTTCATTGGTTCTACCAACTGGTAAAACATACATAAATACGTACATAAATATTAAATTACAGCTTAGCGCTGCAATTTATAAAACGGACAATGTTGACAAAAAAACTTCGTTAGCCGGTGTCCGTGGCCCGTGAAACGAGGTTTGCATATATTTCATGTGTGATACGTTTAAAACGGTAATTATATGCGCATAAAATGCACAACGCTTTTATAAAACAGACTTTGATATGACACGCGCTACTGAAAATAAAGTTTCATTTTAAGAATGAAGTGAATTAGCATAACTTTGTAAAGAAAGACTTTTGAAAAGAATTTATGAAATTTTCTTTGAGAATAGTTTTGCAAATAATAAATAAGGCCTTAATTAAGTAAATTAATTAAGTAAATAAGTACCAGTACTAGAATAGAATTGGTTTTCGTAATAGATTGAGAAATGACGAAAGCTTTATCTTACATTTTTAGACGAAAAAAGAATTCGTCTTAATATTGTTGCAATATAGATAAATGTTTATTTTCTTCACCTTAAGTTAAAAATCATTTTTACAATAAGTAGTTAAAAATTATGATATTCAAATGCTGCATTTATTAAAACTTGAACGGGTCATTGCTTCCTCAGTCCTTTAGTTAGATAAAGACACGTAGACTCAACAAAGAATAGAATATGTCGCTTTGTTGGAATCTATTTACTTACCTCATCCGCGAAAATTTGATGAAAAACTTTACTGTCCCATGTGAAGCTATTTAGCGCCATCAGTGTAAAAAAACACATAAAATCACGCGCATAAACTCCGACAAATCGTTCATCGATTCACAATTCAAAAATCGCACGGAAATTGCATCCCAGAGTAAAACAAAGAGCATGTTTTTATCATTAGTCTGTCATGAACGTCCTAGACATGTTCTTCAAGAAGTAGTAATATGAACAAAAAACAATGAAGTCTATGCTAACACAGACTTTGAGAGTAAATTCTTACTTGCATTAAACTTTCCTACATTTAAATCAACAATTCAATGTAAGAAAACTTCGCTGTTTAAGCTCTTTACTTATGAAAATACCTCGTTAGCTCGAATAGCTCACTCCACTCATCTGCGGATTACAGGGAAAGTTTAAGCAACTATGCGAGGTTCGTATGGTTGTAGTTTCGTAAACTGGTAAAGTGTGTAGGCGTTCTCACAAACGCTTCTGTAGTATATTCTTTGTGACATTGTTATAACGTAAGTAATAAATTTTATGCTAGTTTATCGTTAAAAACATTAAAACTAAAACCCCTACTGCTTAAAACGAAATTTTTGTTCCTAATGATATATGTTTTATTTTAACGTTTATATGAGTTTTTGTCAAAATAGTCAAGTAAAATTGTTACAATATATTTTTGAATTGGTCTATTTACTAGCTTTCATTTGATACCCATATTGTTGTAATAGTAAAAAAGTTCGTCCCTCTCCTTCGCTTAGCCTTTAGCTTAGCCGTTCTAGTAACCTTACTAGTAATACTCGTAGCCTTTACTAGCTTTGGGCTGTAGCGCGTGCCAAAGAAATGCACATCCATACATACATATGCTCGAAAAACATAATATCCTTCTGACACAGTCGGGTAAAAATGTTTTGTGCCACTGTTTTAAGGCTCGATACGAAAAGACTTACGAAGAATCCGTACTTAGCTACTTGGTATATCTTACTTGGAGGTTTCAATTAACCTCAGACCAAGTTCACGTAATACTTCAAAACTATTAGGAGTAAATAGTAAATATCTATGAGCACAAAATGCTTATGAAATTGTAATAATAGAATGTATACGAGTATTAACTGTACGGAAATGAAATAGCGTCTAAAAACAATACATATTTTCATATCGCTCAGATCCTGATAGCGTAGGTTAAAGTAATGAATTGCAGTTTAAATGTTTATATTTCGCTACTAAATAATGTATTATTTCTTTATTATTATTTATAAGTAAAAATAAAGGTTACATTGATAACACAATGTTGTCTTCGAATAATGATGATAAGACATGACCGATACAAAGTCAAAAAGAAAGATGATATTACAGAGAAACATGTAGAAAGGTTTTTAATAAAATACCTAGACTTCATTTATATTTTATGTTAATACTAATATTTCATTTAAATACATGTATAATATGCTTTAGTTGGTCATGTTAACTGCAACGCAATCAGGGCAAATCACGTTATGGCTTAAAACACATTAACGTATTGTTTATTTTTCATGCAATGTTGTGACGTCATCGGTTGACATGTTAATAAATGATAAAAATATTATTTGGAAAGAGCTACATCATAAAAGGTTATTTGGAAAATCTGTCGTTATGCTTATTCTAATGCGTACTTAGAACTGATATCGGAAAAGGGTTTTAAAGTACCTATTTGTATATTCTTAATATTTGGTTAGGGCTGTCCTGTTCATTATGCTCACCACGTCCCGTTACCAATCTTGGCATGTGAGTTGATCAGCGTAATGGATTGTGACACGGAGACGCTGCTGAGTATTTTTTGGATTTTGTCCCTTAGTCTTCCTACGAAACCCGCGAGAAGAGAGGGAGTGGTAATATCGAAGACACAATAGAAATTGTTATAGTCAAGAACTATAATACATTGAACTATTATATCTCATTGTAAATTCTCGTATCTCGCGGTCCTAAGCCGCTCAAGCTCCTCAAATGTCTAGTGTCTGGGAATGCTCTTAACAGTTCTCTGCCTAGAGAGCTTAGAACGCCTTTTGTGTTCGTGAAGATAATTGTTCTAAGTACGAGACTGCGAACTGCGAACTACAATTGAAACTATGTTTAATAAGCTACCGCTTGAGGCTGCGTTTAACATGCAAATCTCCTATTATATATAGGACGTCCTATTATTAGTATTTAACGAAGATATCAACATTTTGGTACTATAGAGGAAGCAAACGAGCATCTAGTCCATCTGATAGCGATTGTCATCTGCCATGAACATTTATAGCCCAATCATTTCCAGATAGAACTATAGATTACTTAACAACACTAGTAGCAAACTGAACTATTACTTCAATATAAGTTATTGATAAATTCATGTTACTTGAGCTCAAATAGCAGATTTTTTTTCTCAATCAAAAATGTTTTTTCCTTTTTAACAATGAAAAAAATTGCACGAAAACCAACTGGTAGGTACGAAGGCGGTCTACACCGATTTTATTTACATATATATTTTTTTCTGTTCTTCTACATTATCAGTCGCTTCCTGCAATATTATATCAAAGATAATATACAATAAAGCAAAATAATATTTAATAGCAAAAAAGCCAAAAAACCGTGCCATTTATTATTTATTCTTGTTTACTCAGCTATCTATAAAATATTAATTTGTTATTAAAATCGTTTTAAAACTTCATTATCGCCAACCATGGCACAAAGGGTCTGAAATTTAATCATAAAATATTTTGTTTAAAATGGCGTCATATTTAAAGATAATTTTGTTTAAAGGAGCAGAGCCTGGCTGTTTCGGCTTTATGATGGCTTGTTTAGGATAATTTCGTGAACCTTTTTTCGGTGCCTAATTGTCTACGCTAGACGCGACAATTTATTATTTAAACTGTACACTTTATGTTACATTAAAATTACTCGTTAATTTAAGATAATAAGCAGCCTTTTGGGTATTTTACTCCGCGCTTCGTAATTGAATAAACTAATAATAATAATAATACAAAAAATAATTATATTTAAACGTGTCTACAGGTTTAAGTTATTTACATTACAATTTTTTGATGTCCATTATCGTAATTATATCGAAATCTACATCTCTATAACTTATGGCTACTAGACTGCTTTTACTACCTTACGACATCTGTTCCTATGTGTAGCGCAGTACATGGCTGTCCGCTATTTCTAGGGTTCCGGGTTCGATCTCCGGCCAAGCTGACATGTAAAGAACGAAATAAAATTTCTATTTACATTAAACGTGCCAGACACGTGCCGTGGTAGACAAATCTTTATTACAAATCTATATCTATCGTAACGACGGCACGTTCTGTGCCTGTCAATAGTAATTTAGTTTGAATTGTTTTGCAAATTGCGCTTAAACTTATTGAACAGTACTATTCCGCATTGCGCAACGGTTAGTCCTGTGTATCGCTTGAGAAACAGGGTTCATTTATTTATAGCATTAAATTCAAGCAAATTATGACGCACTTGATAATAAGTTGACTCCGGTGTGGTTGTTTATGGCTGTATAAATATAACTCTTAACCACTCAAACGAACTTCAACCTACAACATATATGTACATTAAAAGTTTGGTGGTTTTACGATTAGTTACAAAATACCGCATTATAAGAATTGAAAGATTTAGTCCTAATTACTAAGAATGTGCGTTACGTGTTGACACATATTGATAAAACGCAAAGCATAGAATCTTAATACCTATATATTATGTCTATAGAATTGTGTTTGTAAACAATAAAAATCGCGGAAATCATACGAGTTACAGATGGAGAAATTGCCGTGCCGACAAAAGTGCTTATTAAGTCGAAACACGAAGAAAGAGACTCACAGAACCGATTCTAATATAATTCACTGTAAGAAAGTTATACTGTTTTATATGAAATTGATTAAATATATTAAGACGGAAAAATAGAGTACCTAAAAAAAAACAAAGTATTTTAATATAAGTCGTTATAACTTTACCGTCTCGCTAAAAATACGGTATCGGCTGCGAAGGGTGATCGCTGCGGGCAAAATCGTTCTAATTGCCAATTATAGAGGTATCAATGAGAACAGGCCGTTTAACCTTTAGCCGAATGGAGATCCGACTTCCGACCGCACGGACTGTTATTGCAGTTTCTTTGTATTTTAATCAAGTCCATTTATGGCTTAACAAATGTAATAAAACGGATTTTCGAAAAAGATTCAAAATTACTATCGTCAAACTAAGCTTATTTAAAATCTAATATTAAAAGTAAAAGTATACATTACACATACATTAATATTTAGTTGGATATAGTACGTGCTGCTCCTATATTTTTAACGCTTATTATTATAAACGCTTTAATTAACTTTTCTGATTTTCCAAGCTTATAATAGATACCTGAAAACCTTATGAAAAATAGTTTATTTTTCTTTTAATTTATTTACATATATATATTTTTTTCTACGAGGATATTTATTTTTACACCCAAATATACGCCAAATTCTTTATAAGCAGCTAGTTTAACTAAAGAAACAATATATACAGGGGTATTAAAGATTTACAACTTAGATTTATATAAAAAAAATGTAATTATGAAATAATTGTATGCCTTCCTAAAATATAGATAGTCTACAATAGGATAACAAGGCACAAATAATTCCATGGCCAGAAAAATGTAACAGAAACCAAACATGTCGGCAGGCATTACGAAATTGGATTTCGATTCGGCGTTTCTCGTAAGAGCGTTACTAAAACGATTATAGGACAAAGCGTCACATAATAGATAAGACGTGGAGCTGCTATCGTCATCTGCGTCTAATGGTAATAGCCGACGTCATTCCGGACAATGGCGACGAAATCTGAACTTGAAGAGGGGATTCCGGATGTAGTTTCTGATAGATACAGGAATGTTTATGTTAACTAAAACAAGATATTTGGAATTTATTAACATTTATTCAGGTGGACTAATATTCCAGGTGGTAGAACCAATGTAGTTTTATCGGGGAAGTACCACCGCCACACCTATTTCTAGCGTGAAGCAGTTCTTGCGTTTCGGTGGAAGGGTGTGGTTGCCGGCTCACTTATATTTATATGAGGAATCATCTCAGTCCTCGGGAGTAGCAACGCATCTGTGGTTGACTTCAGATAGAGCCCCTGTTGTATATGAAGTTGCTGATATACATATGTCCATGGGCGGCAGTAACCACTTACCATCAAGTGGGCTGCTTGCTTGTTTGCTTCTTCGTATAAGTCATGTTTAGATGTTTGGCTTTGCGATATCTGTCACTTGATCAGATTCCGAACACGATGTTTCACGTCTGCCAGGCGTCCTGTGACGGCTTTTTTAATATTTAAAGTTATATAAAGAAAATGTACAAAATGTTACATACAAATCTATCAAAAAAATTTCATTTAACTGCGTCACTTCGGATGCATATTACTACTATTTGAATTACAGTACTCAGCTTAATAATCTCGCTGAAGAACATTAAATACATCTGTTGCAGTTATAAAACCGAGCGCTAAATTAATATTCCCGTTTTAAACGTTGTCGCTTTAAATTATGTCGCAAATATATTGTAAAATGATGTGAATTTATTGCTTTTATTCCTAATCAAAATAAAGTTTGTATATTTGTAAGTTTTGTTATAAATTGATGCTTATCGTAACACCTACTCAACATTATTGTAATGCTAGAATAATTTGTTTAAAGTCAATACATCGAGGATGCTATAAACTAACAATCTTATCCTTGAGATAACAACACATCCTTGTTTGATTTCTACTGATATATTATACGAATTTGCTTATAGATGTCCATGGGCGGCAGTGACCAGTTACCACAGGGTCGCATGTTTGTTTGCAACAAACTGAGTTTGTTGATGGTTTTATATTGTTTAAGTAATCATTTTTATTGGAACGTGCAATATATCTATGGTACTACTTGAATGACACTTTGAAAAGGCAAAGTTGCGTTCAAAGTCACTTTTTATCATTTTGAAGTAACAAACGAGCATGCAGTCCACCTGATGGTAAGTAGCCATTGCCGCCCATGGACATCTATAAGCAACTACATATAGAACAGGGATTCTACCTGAAATTGATCATAGATGCGTTGCTACTCCCGAGAACTAAGATAGTTGCCTCATATATGTATAAGTGAGCCAACAACCATACCCTTCTACATAAACATAAAGACTGCTTCATGCTAGAAATATGTGTGGCGGTGGCACCTCCCCTTTCGAACGACACTAGTTCTACCTGACATATGTCATAGTCAGATATACAATAAAATTTACATAAAAAACATCCAATCTCAATTTTTGTCGGAATTCTGCCAGTCGCAATCGTACTCATAATAATTTTGTAGTAAAGATTTGCGTTAACGACAGCCGGGTTGTGCTGGGAAAAAATTAGCGAGATAACATTCACTTGTATTGCACGCCCTCCGTCTACGACGAAATCAAGGGTTACGTAAATGGACGAAGCGCCGTGCTCTTTTTATCTTCGAGGGGAGAAATGTTTAAGTGACATTGAGCAATATTTTTTCCTGACGAATTGCGGAAAGCACTCAGGCTACACTGACTGGGTAAGACAATAGTAAGTAAGTAGTTGCAAATTTAAAAAAGGATATTTTAAGTTATTGTGTGCTCAAACCTTAAAAGAGGACCTCAAAATGGGGAATAATAAAACTTAGGTTTCTAAAATAATCATCAAAATAACAGTTGCTGATGAACTAGATAAAAGTTATTATTTTACGTTGTGAAAAGTGAAAACAATTTTAACCATAACTTACGTTTCTTATATATTATCTTTTATATATTTTTTTACATATCCGACTTAAAAATAGGTATTCGTGTGAATCATGCATGTCGTTTTTATATAAATAGTATAGAAGTATCAAAACTTTATACTATGCTACGTAAATAAGAACACAAAGACACGAATATGAATTATTCGGTTTCCGAGACACCAACATCAACGTTATCAAATAAGCCGATACAGATAAAAATAAGCTCAACGTTATTGACACAATCCAATTTTATTGTACTACAATCTGCAATGCGAGCGTCTGAAAGTTAATCAAGAGTTTTGCTGCGTCTTTTGTGCTATTCGTAGGGCCATTTGACCCCAATAGTCACCGGGGCCCTTAATGACGGTTTCGTTTTAAAAATGAGTCCCACTGAAGTATTTACACAGACATGTGTGGACCAGAATTGAAAGGGATCGTCATTTTAAGTTATACTGTGCGAGCGGTTGTTTTGTCAAATTATTTTATTTTATGTGCAAAAATTCAATTGTATCTAAAAAAAAATACTCCTTTGGCTAACTAACTAACGTTAGTTAGTCTAAGGCTAACTATCGTCAAACTTATTTTGTTTATTTACCAATCACATTCGGTGATCACTAGACGGAGAAATTTTTGTGTTAGCGCTCACAAATATTGGCGAAAACAATTTTTCTATAACATAATAAACTCTCCTTGAAATAAATATCCTATATCGTTACAAAGCTCTTAAAATGGTTTAAGGGTCATGAGCCCTTTACCACTCCCTGCAAGCCTCTACCAAATAAATCTCCCACTTAGAGGTAAAATTTGTTTAGGTAGACACGATATGACTAAGTTAAAAAACTAAATTTTCCCCGTAATATAATTAAATACAGATATATAAAACCAACCTGCTAAACACAAATAAGGGAAACAACAAAATGGAGAAATAAAGTAATGAGTACGGAAATTGAACAAAAGCTGAAAATACCTTACAAAAATATTTCGATCATCTAAACTTGATCGAAAAATTCTCTTTGGTATATTGAATATTGTATTGTTTAATTAAAACCGTCAGGGTATAAAGAAAACGGTATTCCGCTATTTTTGATACAATTTGGTTGACTTCCTGACTTTACTCGTAATATGAAAACCTTTTAAAATGTACAAGGTAAATGTATAAGGTAATTTTAAAATGCTTGAAAATTTGCTAAAAGGAAACAGGAAATGTCCATGGGCGGCAGTAACCACTTACCATCAGGTGGACTGCATACTTGTTTGCTGTTTCCATCAGATAAGAACCAGATCGTTCCAGATTTTAAATTAATTTGGTTGGCGCATTCATACAGGGAAAATTCAGCTAAAATGTTGAGATATAGTATTTTTATAAAATTAATTGTAGGAGTCAAAGCTCACAAGAGGTAATGCATTTCTCACATACCTATTATATTCATAAATACATGATTACAAGTTTTAATGAAATTGGTATCGTACATTACTTTTCCTCTGACCTAAATCTTTAATCACGAATTAACCCGTAGTTCGTTTCTTCAGGGGGTCAGCTGATTGTCAATTAAGTTAATGAAGACTCTTTTGGGTAAAACATCAAAGGTTTTGTTTTCTATACAATATTATTCGTCTCAGAAATAAACGTATTTGTACATTATAACGCGTTATTTTAGAACTAACTGGTAGAACTTATTGTTGATTTTAAGTCTAATAGCTTCTTCGTCTAGGTGTAGACAAACAACCACTATAAGTAGAATGACTAAGAATTTTTTAATCATTTTAATCTAACACTAAACTGCTGATATTATAGGTATTTTTAAAATATCAGTGATGGATATTAAGCGTCATGGGGTAAATACTAATTTAATTCTTATTCCGATATAGGGCTTGTCTTTACTCAGAAAGTCTTTGCTAAATAAGGTGCCAATACCACCTTAATGCACCTAAATGCACCTTATTTAGCAAATAGAGATTTTTTAATTGATTTTGATTTTTGTCTATTTGAAATATTATGTTTTAATTTTACGTAGTTGCGTCACGTTTACATTCTTTTTTTATAATATACATGTAGCAAAGACCTTACATTCCACTAGACAATAATTCGCCACATTGTCAGTGATATCTGACAGGTGCAGATAACATTATTATAACCTGAGGTTGGCCTCAGATCCGTCGCTACTTTTAAGACGTAAATTAGAAATCCTTACTCCTTTTAAACTAAAACTGTTGTTATTATGCAGAAAAGCAGTTATCATTTTGTTTGTTACTATAGATTATACCTACTGCCCTTTTATTTATGAATGGCGATAGGATAACGTATATTTTCATTGTGAAATATAAAGCTATCTGGATAATAAGAGAGTATACCGTAGTACCACAATAGTATAAGCTCTTGTTACTTGAAGGTTACTCTTTCCTGTTATATATCGATTTACGCATGTACAACGACTAGTGGGTATAAAATGTAGTTTGCTTCACAATGATTGATGAGAAGTGTCAGCGTTGCAAGGAAGAAATTTATAACGCTTACTTACACGTATGGAATTAACCTCGGTGCCTATTACGTTCGCAGAGAAGAGATTGATAGTGCTGGCACGACAAAAATCTGAGCTTCATACAATGTTCAGTTTTAGCGATGTTAAACTTGAACATTGTATGAAACCCAGATCTCCCCGCGAAAGGATAAGCGATGAGCGGTAATTGAAAATATAATAACTATTCTCGCGGTAATTGATTATTTTAAATGCGGATGAGTTATAAGCAAATAATAAACCATTCCGAAGATTTTGATGTAGATGTCAAATAAAATTTTAGTATTTAATTTTATCACTCTTTGATTTTTACGTGATCAACGACGATTGTTTGTCGCAATTTAGTAATCAGATGTGTTTTAAATGCTTGTAAATTAAAAAAAATTAAATAGTTTTCTTTATTATGCATAGGCCTACTTATTATTATGCAGTGGCTACAGGTTCGAAACACGACCTCAACTGACAAGAACCGATAAGTAATTGAACCGGTTTGTTTTCTATATGAGCAATAAAAGCTAGCCCAGTATCTAGCTAATTAGGTTTAGCATCTATTTTGCAATAATTATAATTATTATGTAACATCGTAATTCGTCGTAAAACAAATAAACATATCGTGTTGTTATGTAGCCTAAAGCCTTCCACGATGAATTTACTATTCAACACAAAAATACTTTTTCAATTCGAACCAAACCAGCTCTAGTGCTTTATTACATTAGTATAGATTATAAGCAATTTCGTTTTAAACAGTCAGTCGGATTTTTATTTCATTGTATTTAACGATGTAACTAGTCTTCATTTAAAATTCTCTTCAATTAAAAAAAATATTAAAAAGAAATTTCTTCGCCACTTTAGTCGCAGGTGCATTTTCATTCTAGGAACTTAGACATCTTTCAAACTAACTTTTTCTCTCTAGTTTTTGCCTTCTGAGCTATGACACTTTGATACATCGTAGTTTTCCTGGAATGTGAAAAAATGTCTAAGCGGGCTAAGTATATATGTTTGTTTTTATCTGAGCATACTATTAAATAACATGTACATAGCTACACAAAAGAATAGGTAAGTTATGATTCTTAGGTAAATAAATATATCCCATAGCTGGGAGAGAATTTGAAACTAGTTACATCGTTATAAACTTTAAAAAAAAACCCGACTGTTTAAAACGAAATTTTTAGTCGAAATCCATATAAACAGTAAATATTTAATTTAACCTATATATAAGTTTTTCGTCAAAGTAACGAGTAAAAGTATTGTTATATCTATATTTTTAAATTGGTTTATTTACTAGCTTTCATTTGATACCCATATTGTCGTAATAGTTAAAAAAATCGCCCCCTTCCCCTTTTTTCCTTTATATTCAGGCGCACTTTTTTAAAAATGTGCCTATATCACTCTACAAACTGAGACGATTCCAATGATATGTCATACATCACAATCCGTCAAGCCGTTTGGGCTGTAGCGCGTGCCAAAGAAATGGACATTCATACAAATAAAGATACATAAAGACGCTCGAAAAACATTACCCTCCTTTTGACGCAGTCGGGTAAAAAAAACAGGTGTTCAAAAATTGAGGATGGAAAAAAACTGTCCTTTAAAAATCTGACAACAAAATAATTCTAGGCGGATTCACGGAGTATAAGAAGTTCTAGTTGCCTACAACTGGTCTACTACTTGACCAAGCTAACTAGACGAACGGGAGGAATGCGGTCTACCTCCCCGGTCCCATCTCATGCTCCGCTCTCGTCCTAGTACCGTTCGCGTCTAAACTCCCTAATCTATTATAATTTACTATTAATTAAATAAATAAGCAAAATTAATTTGTTGTACTCATTAGTTTCTCTTACAATGATAACCTAAATATGTAAAAAAAAACATTGTTAACGTTAAACGTTAAGTATAAATTAATAAGACAGAAATTTATTAAAATTTACATTTTGTCGAAATTAACATTTCACATAAAATCATTTTTTTTGTCATCAGTACTTGCATTCTTGCGAGTGACGTCATGTTTAACATTCGTCTAGTTAGCTTGGTCGACTTGTAATGCCAATTTCTCGGGGGAAACATAAAAGAAAAACTCGTCTACGTTGTCTATGGCGGCACTTTTTGTAAGACTTAGTAACTCGCGGCCAAGGTTGACTTGTTTATCAAACTTTAAGAACATATTAATTTTTAAGATTGGACTTCCTTGTTCGACCCAAATGTGAAAATGAAGTATTTTTTTATCAGATTGGAGTAGCAAACGAACATGAAATCCACCTGATGGTAATAGTTAACTGTCGCCCATAGACATCTGTAAGCAACTTCATACAGGTTTCTATCTGAAGTCCATCACAGATAGTCGCCTCATATATAAGAGAGCCGGCAACCACACCCTTCCAACGAAACGCAAGGAACTTAGGTATCCAATACGCTTTGCGGTTACTTACCCAATGAAAGCAATGAACGTGTTTTCACAAAGTTATAGCAAAAATTAGGTTTTCACAAGAATAGCCAGTCTAAACATAAACGTAGAAATTACTTGTAGGTAAACACGTTCGCGTGTTTTCAAACAAAAACCGACCGGAAATAATAATTTACGTGCTGAAGAATGTTACTGATGAAATTAAAGCCACATTTTAAGGTTTCACTGGAAATTCAGCTAATAAAACTTACTTAAAAAACATTTGTGCCTACAGCATTTAATATTATGTTCTTTTAGTATGTTCTACGTGTTGGGGTAAACTTTTAAAAAGGTAAATCGTCAGAAGTTATGTTGGATTTATATTCACTAAATCCCTTTTGTGGCCGTCCTCAGTCATACGTAGAGGACTTAGGGATTCTCCACAGGAACACAACCGGAATCCCGGACCGCGGTGCCCTGTAGGACATTGCCCGGGAAACTTATGAAACCTTCTACTTAAAAATTAAATCGAATAAGGCAAGAACGTGCGTCACAATTAAATCTAAATACCTATGCATTTACTTCAAATGCTAAATAATGTTGATTTTGGAAAGGTTAAATGATATATATTTAAATCACATTTAAAAACGTAACCTTGAGACCTTTAAAAAAGTTAAATTAGGTATTTAACTCGAACAACGACACGATAAATATAACTTTTACTGTTTACTAAATTATAGGTAGTATTTGACATCGTACTTTGACAATTAATACTTTTAAGTGCAAATTTATATTATAATACTGTAACGGAGCAGTTGTGAGATGCTTTAATTTGATGAGGTGTGGTGACAAGGTGGTGAGGAGAATCGAGGGGAAGGTGGTGAGGTGTGGTGAGGAGAAGAGATGTGTGATGATTGACATTTGGCCGAGACATCATTATTGAAAAGTGAATTAGAAATAAAACACTGTTTAAAGAGTATTTGTCTAGTGCCTTATTTTATAGCGTTATACCATGTACAAGCCGACCAAGCTAACTAGACGAATGTCAAACGTGACGTCACTCGCAAGAATGCAAGTACTGATGACAAA
>DWNE01000115.1:0-38289 GCA_018249875.1 Cecropterus toxeus
GCCATTATATTCTTAGTTTTAAATTAAACCGCGTTTCGTCATAATTTCCACGATAATGTTAGTCAAAAATCATATAATAAAATATATTTTCGAATGGTCAACCCTAGATGACAGTCCGGTCCAGTCTGTCCCATAAACCTGTGTCTGTATCAGCAAGTAATCTGCCGGATTTGTCGATCGCTCCTATCCGCGCTAGCATTTGTATCGGATTTATATATGTATCTTTTGCTGCGATATTTGTACACAAACTACGTCTTTACAGTGTCGAATCCAGAATTTCGTTAGAGGAGAGGCTTGACCTGGAAAGGTATTCAAAGGTAATTCTTATTATGTTTATGCTTGGCGCCAAAAAATCTTCAAAAAGAAAGATGTATATTTTAAAATTATGTTATTTTTCTGATTAGAGGAGGGGCGAACTCGAGGAAAGGGGGGTATTGGGCCTTAAGGCCGCGCTTTTTGGAGTATCAATGAGTCTTTATTATAACACTTTCATATTTTTATTGATATAAATTGATTGATATATTTTTATTGATTAACGACCCGCGTGGCCGAGCGGTTACCATACCGATCTAACGCGCAGTGGGTCCCGGATTCGATTCACGGTCAGACAGGCATCTAAATGATGAGTTTAGATTTCTGTTCGGAGTCTGGGTGTTTGTGTATCTGTCTTTGTGTTTCCATGGCATCCACGACACAGGAGCAAAATCCTAGTGTCGGGCTATGAGTGTAGAAAGCGTCTTTAAATGTTAGTTTCTCGTAAATAGAAAACAAACAAATTAAAAAACCTTTTAAAATAAATTTAACCTTAAATCTATCTATTTCAATAATACTGTTCACTATAAGTATAACAATACTGCACCCACAGAAGAAAATAATAAAATTGCGCCAGTTGCTCAATAAAATTTAGAAATATCACTGTCACTTTAGAGACGATGAATTAAAATTAAAGATCCGACCTATTAAATAAATATAAATAGATATACAATAAAAAAAATACTGACAAATCTATGACACTAACAAACAACCAATGAATAGAATAATATACGCATAGACAACAATCAAAAATTTGATACCCTTCCCTCAAAAGGAATTGTCGGCTCCAGACGACAAAGTCCGACAAAGGTCCGCCCTGTCTCATAAAGATGACCCTGTATCCGCGAGCTATCTGGCGGATTTGTCGACTGTCGATATCCGTAGCCTCTGTTCTGTATAAATGGACTTCACTAGTAACATTTATTTGGCTAGAAATATCTAAGCCCCTATTAGAATTTGATTTTTAAGAGAAATTGTTGTAGAAAAACAAATCATAATTAAAAGTATAAGTTAAGTATAATTAAAACACTTATTTCTAGCGTGAAGCAGTTCTTGCGTTTCGGTGGAAGAGTATGGTTGCCGGTTCACTTTTATATGAGGCGACCATCTCAGTCCTCGGGAGTAGCAACGCATCTGTGATAGACTGCATATAGAATTCTATATGAAGTCTATCACAGATGTCCATGGGCGACAGTAAACACTTACCATCAGGTGGGCTGCTTGCTCGTTTGCTACTTCATATTTACAAAAAAAAAAAAGAGTTCATCGCCTTGATTTTGCCTCGCCCTAACATAGCTTTAAAAAACAATATGTTTGTACCTAATATTGATTTTTCAACTCATTCCTAATCCATTAATTAGCACGAGTATCGGCTTACAATAACAATGGTTTAGAACTTTAGATATATAACCCTTTATTGTATAATTCTGGAGTTGTATATTTGTATTGGTGTTTTATATTTCCATACCAATTTCAACTAATATCAACAACGTTGCGAGTACTGCTGTTTTCTACTTTAAACACAACCTGTTTGGCAAGTAATACTAAGGCGTAACAACTTAGTCCTGAGTGGTATGATTACAGATGTTCATAAACGGCAGTGGCCACTGATAATCAAGTGGATTTCAGGCTTGTTTGATAGGTCTGTATTATTAAAAACGTCCATCGGTAAATTTTACATTACGGTTTTTTTAGTTGTGTAGTTTTTCTCTCAATGTTTTCCTTTACCGTCGAAGGAAGTAATATTTAACATCTAAACAATACCAAATGTTTAAAGGTTTAGTATTTTTATATTTATTCAAAATAGGTAGCAATACACAATATTTATATGACCCTAAAAGTTAAATAGGCAACCAGGCCCACTATTATTTCCATAGAAGCAACCTAATTATAATTTAATCTAACTGACTTTCCGTTAAACTTCAACACAAACAGCCATCTCATAACAGGTATAATCTAGTACTGTACCGTAATATAGTACCGCTGTACCGTTGTACCAGAGTACCGATGTCCGCTCTGAGCCACTACACGTATATTTGTGTCCCAAGCCGGACGTATTTAAGCTATTTTATTTATTTTCAGATACAAAAGGCCTTATCGCCGGATATATAGCTATGGACCTTGTTCAGATTGTGGTACCAAATTTTCTGATAAAAAATCTAATTAGCAAACACTGAATCAATATAGTAAGTAAGTCCGAGAATATAAGTCTACCTCGAATCATTTACCGACAAAACAGAAATTTCTTTAAGATTTTACATATTACTAGCTGTGCCACGCGGTTTCACCCGCTACTACATAAGAAAGAACAAACAAACATATGTGTTATATAGCCTATAGTCTTCCTCGACAAATGTACTATTCAATACCAAAATATTTTTTCAATTCGAACCAGTAGCTCCTGAGATTAGCGCGTTCAACCAAACAAACTCTACTGCTTTATACTATGCACCTAATATCACGAGAAAATGTGTAGGTAACATAGCTATCCCATAAATTATTAACAAAATTGCAGCTTTATATATCCTTTCACATGTTTGTTTTTTTTTTATTTCACTAACCCAACTACATACGCTCTAAAAGGTATGGAACAAGATAATATTCTAAAAATGATGTTCAGATGAAACATAATAAACATAACATGAACATTCATACATACGAGTAATTATAATACAAATTGGTTAAATTTATACCTCTGTATTCGCTTTACCGTAATGAGCATGTACCCTAGCTATAAATATTTCGATAAAACTTAAAAAAAATCACAAAGCTAATTAGTGTCTCGTACACTATACTGTAGAATATTAAAAAAATACAGTCTTGAGAACTTCCTCCTCTTTTGAAGTCAGTTAAAATATTGTAATGCACGTATGATTACAATCTTATTACATATTTTTTTTACCTTTTTAGTTTTTACATATTATATAATTCAGCAGTCTCCCAGTTTGAACAGTGCAACCCTAGTGACGTCCTCACAATAAACAAGGCTTCTCATAGTCGAGCGTGTTATCGGAGTTTGACGGGCGAGGGTAGTTTTAAAACGAACGCGCCGGTAGTTGTAAATGATTATTGGGGGTTGTTTTGACGATAACATTATAATGAGGGTTGAGATAAAAGATGAAACACACGGAAAACATTGAAACACGGCCATTTTGTATTAAATGAAGGCTGTATAATAACAGAAGGAAATAAAGGTACTTCGGTCATGTTAGAAATAGATTAAATGTTGATTCGACACTTGTTACTGTGACAAAATTTATAAAACATATCGAACTAAATTTTACAAAGGTACAAATAAAAATCAATGTAATATTAATGAAAAGTACATAATATATGTGTCAATTGCAACATTTATTACAACAAGTTATGAAAGAATTCAAAATATAACAATTTATTGTACAAGTAATTATCGCGGTCAACACCCTATGAATGCTGATTTCGATATCCGGCCAGACAGTAATCTGAATAACCAATTTACACACGATAGAAGTGAAACTTATAAAGTCAGCCTAAGAGAGATAAAACATCCGAGACCGAGAAACAAAATAGAATACTGTGTAATATATTTTCTTGACGACTTAACCCTATTTATGTATTTTTGTATCGTGACGCATTTGTTTCATCGAGTTTCAAATCACAACGATTCTAATGAAGTTCTACTTCAAAAACCTAAATATTCACAAATAATTACAAAACACGACATTAATATACAAGCAAGCAGGATTATGATATCAATTAGCCTCCCAATGACGATAATGGGAGAAAAACTTTAATAAACAACGAAACACGAGCCGCCTGTAAATTTGGCGAAAATCCCCTAACTGGGCGTAATTACGGTCATTTGGTGTCATCTTACCCATAACGAGATCATCAACATAGAACACTAAAATTGGGCGAGGAGCTACGAAGAATACTCTGTTCTTATTTCCACAATTACTGGATAATGGTAAAATAAAAATAAAAATAAAAATAAAAATTCTATCGGCACATGACATATATTTCCAAAAAACAAAGTCGGGATTTGTGGAAATGTAACAATAGAAAGTTCCGTTATTTTTATAAATTTTGTCTCTCTGTTTGTCCGTGTTTTTGAAATCGCATAAAACTAAAGGTTTTGAATTTAATTGCAAAATTATTAAATTAGGTTGTATATATTTATAATCTATATCTTGTGGTAAAATTAAGTATTCATTATTAAAAATCTTTATCAAACATTATTGCAATTTTAAGAGAAGTGTAGGAATCCACATGGCGCATCTAGAGTAGAGTAAATAAATAGATAATATTAAAGAACCAATCGTCATGTAATATTTTTGTAGTCTATTTGATGGTAAGTGGCCACTGCCGCCCATGGACATCTGTAAATATTTTTTTATATAACATTCTGATTGAAATAAATTACAGATAAGTTGCTAATGCCAAGAACAAAGATGGTCCCCTTATATGAAAGTGAGTCAGTAACAACAGCCTTCCACCGAAACGCAAGATCTGTTTCAAGCTAGAAATAGATGTGGCGAACTGGCGATATACCACGCCGGTCAAACCAATCGCCAATCTTTACAACCTGGTAAATATTGATTTACCACTTGTTCTTTCTCAAGAATGTGACAATATCAACAATATCAGAATATCCACATTTGTTCAAATATCTTCAACCGTCACCTCCATTGCGTTTCATATCTCTCCACCACATAAAGCTGCGAACAATAAATAATATTTTAAATTAATGCTAATGGCGTTGGTTTGCCTAAAGGCTGGGTGAATGTTATAACTCAGAACGGTGACGCGTTCCCTTGGTTAATATATTGCTATTATTAAGTTTTATCCGAGGTGTGTCTGTGTATTGCATTACTTATAAAATATTATCCCATACTTTAATAGTTTTGTTAAAATTATATTCAGCAAGTTATTAAAAGCTTTTTTATTATAATTTTATAACATTGCGAATTTTTTACTGCAAACATACAGTAAAAAGGTTAGTAGGTAGAGAAATTATATGTAGACAAAAGACATAATAAGCTAAAAGATAAATATAACTGGTTATCTAAAATTTTTATATAACCAATTATATATTACATAAATCCACAAAATTTGAATAAATTTCGAAGAGAGGTATAATTTCATAAAGTTAGCAAAGTCGCAGGCATTCGCTTGTACAGAAATATTTACCTGAATATTATCCCTTATTTATTGTGATTACGCCGGGATAAAGGAGTGATAGATAAGCGTTATAACAACAAATGGTCTTCCTCCCTTGATTTATATGTGTAAACTGCGATATTAAATTTGAAGTACCCCAGGGGTCATCTGGAGCCCATTTGTATAAATTTGTTTATTCAGCTAATGCGTCTACTTGGCGATTTTTGTATTTGAGTGCGGCGAAAATAATCTTCGTCTGAAATGAAAACTCGTAAATATGAAATACCAAAAAATTAACCTACGTGTTTCAATTCAACATTTTTGAAATTTATGGAGTAATGAGTGTAACGAATACATTTATTGAAATTAATTAATAACATTATTAGCAAAGTTCTGAAAATGAATATATTTCATGCCTTCAGTTTTGTTTGGTTGCCAGTAACATTCGGCGGTCATTTTAGTCCTCGTGAGTAGCAACGCATCTGTGATTGATTTAATTGTTATAGAACTTATTTTATGAGCGGTAATGATCATTTACCATTAGTTAGTCGGCATGCTCGAATTAGTCTTTAAAAACATCTTCTATTTTATAATTGAAAATTTTAAATTTGAATTTCATTATGTTTAAACTATATATAATATTATGTTCGTTACATCATTATTAGTGAGTAGCTCTCGTAAGTAGTTCCTAAAACCAAACCTCATTACAATAGATCTATTGGGAACAAATTAAAAACACAAGCACACGTATCTATACAAATTGGATCGGCGACATCGAATCAGGCGGGGCAATATCAAATCAAAGGCCTGAACCCTCGCAACTTGAATTATTTGCACAAGTTATCGGCCGCCGTTTATCACCGAAACGTCACATTTAATAATAATTAATGATAATTGCCTTCTAGCTTAGAACGACAAAGGCGATCGGCCGATTCCCGTAAGTTACTTCAGTTTGACTTGGAATTTGAGAACTGTATCTTGTGTAGTTCGCGTAAGATGCTTGGGAAAGGCGTGGAGTCGCATACCATTTTAAACTTTTCGGAAGTTGATATTAAGGTTTTTCTGTATTGTGCCTTGTTAATTATGAATAATAGTATGCTTACAGTTATTAATGATTATAATATATTAGACATATTATATGTCGATTATAGATCTTCTTTTTTACTGGGTAAATAAAACGTATACTCTTATTAATATTTTTATTGCTACCATATAGTATTTTATTTTCACTACGATTCTAGATCAGCTTTCAGTATGATAATGTTCAAGTTAATCTCGAATGACAGCTTTGTATGAAATCGTAATACGGTGCCGCCATAGTCTAAGTATCATAATTACAAGAGAGACAAGGTTTTAAATAACATTAATGAACTCCACTTTTATTTTCAAACTATTCCGTTTTTCGTTCTCATTTAAACGCAGATACCTTCAGATGAAAGCTACACATAATTTTTGGCGTAATTCTAATAGCTGGCCATAAATTTATTTCTTGTATCGTCTCCACCCGTCTCTTGCTCACACCAAGTATTCATAATCACTTAGCATCGGTAAGCGCGCACTAGACAAGGTAAACAATATGAAGGCTCCAACTCGCGCTATAACTCACGATTACGCGCTAACTTCATGCGCAAATGGTCGCTGCATTGTTTGACAAACCAATTTCCACTGCTTACTATTGAAACACTTGGACCATCTTCTGTTATTCTCACAATCTCGCAATAAGTTTAGTGTTTAACAGCGTCTTTATATTTTGATTTAGTGATTATGATAGTCTTGTCAAAGTTAGGAAGAGCATTTTGTGCTCTTATGTGCAATGTTGTAAATATCGTGTCTCATTTTTATTGTGTCCAAATCTCTGATCTTAATTGAATCAATATTAGGATGTATTATTTTTGTTACGTTCGTTCATCTTGACTAAAAATGAAAATATGGCAATATCTTATATGGGAGCAAGTATGAAAGTGGTAGGCACTTATATAATCAATTTCTAAGCAGAAGGGTTCACCCTGTCTGAAAACTTCACGGAAGCATCTTTCCAATGAAAGAATATTAAGTTTAGCGTATTATAAAAATTAAAACCTACATTTTATATAATGTAACTATAAATTATTTTAGTTTTTAATCTAGGTCCATTAAAACTTATATACCATGCTAGTATCATAAACTCCAGTCGATGTATTAACAAGTTTCGTGTATAAATTTTAGTTAACTTTGCACATTGAGTAATATTTGTTCCTAAACTCATGAGTTAATGGTTCGTGAGTGATGGCTCTCGGATCAGTGAAGTAGCACGGAATATGCAGGAAACACAAGCTTGATTAAAGAAATGAACAAGAATATATATTTTTAAATTTATAACTCCAGAAGAGGTAAGAAAATATATAAATAAATAAATATATGAACATAGGACTAATAAGATACCTTTTGCTATTCCATGAATAAATCTTTAAGCAAGAAAGTGAAGTTTACCGGAACATCAGTATTTTAATACAAAAGCATCGATTCTTAAAATTGTTGCAACCCACGAGACTTTATATTGTCACATTAATTGTTCATTTGAAACTTGATGTATGATATACATTTCATTCATAGTTCTCGCTCTACATAATATCAAATACAGATTTCTTGAAACTTTAACACATATAATGCCATGTCAGCCACATGTGGCTGACATTTTACAAATCAATTGGGCCTTGACAGCCATATGTGGCTGACAGTGACTGCTTATTTTTAATGTAAAATTTGGCGCTGTCAGCCACGTTTTCAACGTTAAATTGTATTTAATATGGTTGACAAGGCCTGGCAAAACATAACTATGTGGGTGACATCAGTACTTTTTTCAACTTTTTGTGAAATATAAGGTTCTCAAGTGGGAGTGTCATAAACAAAGGAATAACTAGAAAAATAAACAGTATTTTGAAAATGAAACACGTTGGTAAATGTTTTAATTGCTTTTATTAATTGAGTGAATAGTATCAAAACATGAAAATCATATATATATTTTTTTATGATAGCAACGACAACGCTTCTATTACTATTTTGTCATTCGTATTAGGTTTCAATCAAAGTTTTTTTTTTACACATTATATGTTTATAATTAAATTTAATGTAAACATTTTGTTACCGTTAATTCCTAAATCTTTAGAAAAATAGTAAAAACAAATACGTTCAAAGTAAGCAATAATCAAACATATCTATGATCTAAATTGAAACAATCGATACAATAATGTGGTTGATTAGGGCAATCTTCGCAGTAAGTTACTACTCTTTTGGTTTTATTTCTAGCAAAAACTCTTCCAAAATTAGTGCAGTTTTCTTTATAGCATCTAATACAATATTTACGACATTTAGTAGCCAAGCCTTGCCGTTTCTTCAGTTCGTGCTTTAGTCGCTTAGGTCTAATAGAAGCAGTAGATGCTGTCACAATACAAGAATTGACAAGGTATTCAACTAGTTCAGTTCTAAACTGGACTATAGTAAGTTTCTTCTTAGTTGTTGATTTATATAAAATATATGAATTTACCATTGCCGTATTCAGTAATAGCTCTATTGCTAATCTTTTCGGCCATTTCGTTGTCTTGCGGAGCGGAGAAGTATAAGAAGACATCTGATCCGATAGATCAACTGCTGACTTTCCTTTATTGTATTCTACAACAATCTTTGGTTTTATATATTCTTTCCCTCTCTTTGCAATTCTTCTGAAACTAATAGAATGTTTAGTTGAAAGAAGAAGAACATCCCGCTTATCTTTCCACTTCATGATAGTTATTCCGTCATCACTTTCTTGGGCTGAGAATTCTCCTGTCTTCAGTTTGGCCTGTACAACTGTTTGAGGTAAACCTCGTCTATTTTTTCGAAGTGTGCCTATGAGGTGAGTTTGACCAACTAGTAATTTTCGAGCCAGATCCAAACTAGTATACCAATTATCGGTGCAGATCGTATGTCCTCTGTTCAAATAATCTTCGCACAAAGTAAGGACGACGTTAGTTGGTGTCGTGTTCACATTATCATAATCTTTGCCAGCATAAACTTGCACTTTTACAGTGTATCCTGGGTTTGAACACAATTTAAAAAGTTTTATTCCGTATTTATGTCTCTTATTTTTATTATATTGTCGAAAAATAACTCGACCACGAAATGGAATTAGGCTTTCGTCAACACATATTTCTTCATTAGGTGTATAGTAATTTTGAAAATTAGCATTCAGCATGTCCAATAGAGGTCTAATTTTAAATAATCGGTCATTTTTATTATGATGCATTTCATTATTGGCAAAGTGTAACATTCTCAAAATTAGTTCAAAGCGATTACGACTCATAATCGATTTTACAAATAGCTGCTCAAAACATTTGTTAGTACTCCAATATAAAGATATATGCGGTAATTTTACTAACCCCATCCAAATCAAAATACCAAAAAAGCGTTTTATTTCATAGCAATCTGTAGGTACCCATTTTTGTAATCGTTGTGACTTTGTTGTGGCAATTTTGTTCAAGGTTTGTGAAGCGAAGCGATTTGTTTCTGCGGCTATGTACTCGAAGATATTATCAGGCACAAGCAATAAATAAAAGTCTGCTGGTTTAGCTGAACTCATGCTGGAACGGAATGCAAATGGCTTGAGTCCAGGACAATCGGTGTAAGGAATAATGCTTGGTTGCTTACCCAACGGATTGCACCATACGTCTCTAGAACATGATGTTTGTAATACTGAGACCTGGTCATCTTCACTATCAGATAAAATCTGCAAATGGCGACGATTTTTGCCTCTAATAATTGATACTGAATCATCGGTATCAATGTCGACTACTTGAGGAGCATCACTAGTCAATACTGTGGTACATTCTTGATCAATTAGTGATAAATCTAATTGTGACATTTCATAGTCCAAATCATCATCAAAATCGTCCATCTTGAATAAAAATAGCTAATCACTTATATTGTACGTAAAACTTGATAAAAAAAATTACGTATTTACTGGTGTATTGTTCACAAACAACTGCGGTGCATTCCATTCGACACAATAAAAATGGCGGCCCGGCGGCGGCGGCCGCTGCGGCCGGCGAACGCGGCGCGAGATTCGCGCGCTTTTGAAATCAAGTGGCTGACAAAGTGGCTGACGTGGCGCCAATGAAAACTATTTTACAGTGGAGCCGCGTCAGGCACATATGGCCGACATCAATATTTATTTATTTATTTGAGTAATTATAACATATAAATAAATTGACAACATTTAAATTAGACATTATTTACATTATATTTTATTGTTTTCAATTTAAAAAAAAAACGAATTAGTCAATTGTTAAGATGGCATTATATGTGTTAACGTTGTCATTGACAAAGAAATAGCGATTCCGAGTATTGCATGCCACAAGGTTCCTTATTATCACCTCCACTATTCATTGAACATTAAAATACATAACTAACGTGTTTTTTTATAATATTGGTGTTAAATGAGCATACAGTCCACCTGTGTATGTGGCCACTACTCTCCATGGACATCTGTAATCAATCCCAAGTATGATCAAGAGTCTTACCTGAGGTTAGCCACAAATATGTTTCGACCATAAGGACTAAATTGGAACGCCTCGGATGAGTATGTCTCTATATAACCATAATTTTCAGACCAGAGCAAAACAGCGCATACCGTTGCTATTATCAGTACTTCCGGAGTTGAACCACAAAGAGTTCTACCTTTAAAGTGATTATGAAGCAGAGTAAACGAAAATGGTAAATTTTAAATATCCTAGAGCTTAAATAGGTCACTTGAAAGGAGTTAAACAACGACATCAGCCGGTATCTGCGATCTCTTTGTTGCCCCTCATATCGCCGGATTAACTCGATACTTGATAAATAAAGACAACATGGATATACTTAGTGATGACTGGAAATGATAATTCACATACCAATTATATATGTCGAATGTTATATATTAGTATCCAACATTTATGATACTTATGAAATCTCTGGTGATACTTCTTTTTAACCGAAAAAGAAATATAGAATCAGGAATCCAGATAAATTGTATAACAACTAGAAACAACCAGCATAAATTTTAATATCTTTCTCTGTTTAATCGATTGGAATTGACAAAAATATATTTTGAGTTCGATTACTTAGTTCTATCCAGTTGCTATATCTCCCGAGATTATAGGCATTTTGGGCCTTTTATTACTCGATCGCTGATGGCATTTAGATGCTATCTGCCGACTTGTATTGAGGTGGATAAATGAGTTTTCTCTTGTTACCGTTCTATTTCAAAGTTCGTTATCAGATATCGCTTTGTCTCCGCGTTATCAGTCCTTATTAGGTGCGAACAACGGACGTATACATTTGTTGTGAATTAAAATAACATTAAGCTCGCGAAGGTCTAGTTATTAAAGTTCATCGAAGCCTCTTTGTATATCTTCTGCCTCCCTCAATATCGGAAAAGTTTCAAAATAAAATTTGCCATGTATGCAAAGAAAGTTGTCCAATATTTTAAAGGTAAATACCTAAATACGCGTGATATATTCCTATAAACGTAAATAAACGCATTATACATCGCATATTATATATGGCAGTAGAATCAAATGAAAATATAATGTAGTACCTAATCACTTGACATCAGATGCAATCAGACGGTAATCTAGAGAAAAAATACTTTAATAACTTTATAAGTAAACATATGTTATTATGATTATTGCTAAAGGCGTTCCACAAACGAACAAAACTAAGTACTATTTCGGTCCAAATTCAATTATAGCGATTACAAAATTAGCTTAAAACAGAATTTATCATACCCATTTCACTAACAGGCTAACTAAGATGATTCTCAAACCTTCTGAAAAGGTATTGTTTTTCTTGACAATTAAAGCTAGCCGATTAACGGCTACAAAATGGCGCCGCATTAGATCGTTGATCGGCCATCTGTCTGTCTGTTTAATTAACATTCCCGCACACCTCGGCGTCAAGACGCGAATTAAAGTGGTATCACTCGCCTTATTGACAGTCGACGAGAGGAATTAGATTCGATGGAAGGTAACTCGATTAATTAGATTTATATAAACTTAGCTAGTCAGACGACTACTTACCAGTTTAAAATTATATCTTTAGATAAAACAACCAAATTGTATATGATAGGAAATAAAAAAATGTAGCGATGAATTACAGGAACACTCAAGTATTGGCTATTGACTTAAATTGCACGTTTATTCCTTTAAACCATACTCCGATTGACTCATATACATGCCACATGATATCAGTAATATACGGAAACATAGCTTTATATATGATTAATCTGAGTAATATATTAAGTGTAAGTGTATTAATTAACTGAGAGTTAATGTAATAATTATCCGGATTATATCCAAGAGAGATTGAAGTGAACTAAAGACCAGTGAAAACTGACCAATAATATATGTTAATCCGAAAGTTTGTAAGAAACATGTGTGTTTGACACTCCAAAACTACTGGTCAGATTTCGCTAAGATTTAGCACGCAGGTAGTTTATATTCGAGATTAACCTATGGAATAATTATTATCGTGGTAAACGTGACAGAAGCAGGCAGGGCCGCGGGAAATCTAGTAATTTTGTACCAATCTAGCTGGATGTTACACGGAGTAATAACATTCTACCACCCTAATTGAAGTATACATTACAGACTAGGTAAAAGCCAACATATTTATAATGACTTTAATCCCGAGGAAACATTCCTAGAATCGTATTTCGCAGGAAGTTCCAGTAAACCGCGAGCTACGTCCCGGGGGATCTCGCGAGACGAGTGTTCGACAGCGCCCGATGCCGGATCGACACCGGAATCCGGTACGGTACGGAATGTTCTACTAACACCTGTGCGCCGATTTAGTGGTTGAGATAAAAAATTGTGTAGATTTTGTCGTTTGCTTAACCTTATATTCTACTTTTTACACGTATCTACATTTTTGTACTTACAAAAATATTATTTACATTATAATTTATTGCATTTGCACTAACAAGCATGCAGTCCACCTGATGATAAGGTAAGTGCTGCCGTCTATGAACACGTCACTAAATTCATATAAAAAAGGAGTTCTATTAGAAGTCAATCAGAGATATCCTGAAGACAGAGATATTCGTCTTCATCACAATTATTATAATCTACGATTTTTCGTTAGGGTAATACGATATTTGAAAGTGCAACGAAAACTGGAAGCGTTTTTTTAAGTTTCCTCTTTTATGTACAATATAATTTACGAACGTTTTATGCATACATCAGGTATTTCACATCCAATTACTTTTAATTTAATTTTATCAAAACAAAATACCCAAAACCGTGCAAAGAACAAACAATGAAAAATATAACATTTATATTCATATTATTTAATATAATATTCCTTAGACGATGTTTTTATTTAGTTTTTAATTTTCACCAAATTACATCAAATTACTTTAAATTGTATTAAAAAATAATTAAGTATAATTCTTAAAATCCGTTCGAACATCACATTGATCGACGATATATTTCTTATTTTTCTCATCGCACTAAGAAAGACGCACCAAACTTAAGCGAACGTATTCTACCTCTTTTGTTTGTATTAATGTGGCCAATTTGTAAGAGGGCGCGATCGCCTCATTTGTCGAGCGTGGAGGAGCGAGCCAAGCCAACGATTTCAACTTTATGTTCCAAGAAATAGGATCTAAAACGAGCAACATAGGCGCTACGTATACCTCTGTTAATTGGCAACACTAATTCGCGTTTAATTAAACAACGAATCGAGTGCTACGTTAAGACGAAATAAAGGATGCCTACTTTGCATCTGTTGTATCAAACATTTTTGGTATCTATTTTCCGTACAGTCTTATATAATTAATTTGTAAGATGTACATCATTAGGTATATTATTTTAAATGTGGTACGACACATCTTTAAGACCCGACAGCTAAAACATAGCATCAAGAAGCGTAAGATCGAATACCTCGGCCATGTGCTTAGGCACGATAGGTATAATGCTCCAATGATGATGGGCAAGGAAGGGAAGAGGCAGGCTGCACGGTGGAAAAAGTTGTAGCTGAGAAACATGAGGGAGTCGACAGGCATCACCTCTGTCGAACAGCTATTCCGCCTGGTCATGGACATAGAGAGGTTCAAGAAACTAACGGCAAACCTTTATTAATGAAGAAGCTCAATAAGAGGAAGCTGTATAAAGTAGAAAACACACTCCGAAGCACATGATTTATTTCTAGCGTGTAGCAGTTCTTGCGTTTCAGTGGAAGGGTGTGGTTGCCGGCTCGCTTTTATATGAGGCGATCATCTCAGTCCTCGGGAGTAGCAACGCATCTGTGATAGACTTCATACGGAACCCCTGTTCTATATGAAGTTGCTTACAAATTTCCATGGGCGTCAGTAACCACTTACCATCAGGTGGGCTGCTTGCTCGTTTGCTACTTCATTTTTATAAAAAAAGTAAAAATAAATATGACATGCACATTTGTAGTCCTCTTCGGCCCATTGTTGTCCTAAGACACGGGACCACTCTCAGAGTGAGCGGAGTATTGGCCACAGCCTGCTGCCTTTTGTATGCCAGGGTTTGCACTTTTCGTCACATGAATGTCTTCCAACTTATTTTATTGCAGCTTTTAAAGGGCGTGCTTATTAATTTCTAATATACACATCGAAACAAAGGTTCCTAAGATGTGCACTCTGAATCGCTAGTGGAAAAGGCAAGATTTCCAGCCACTAGGCAATGTGCTGTCTCTGCTGCTGCAATAGCTGCTTCCGTACAATTTTTATCTTTCCTTTCGTTTTCGAGGGGTAAATCCCGCCTGCCTACAATGGTAATAGAGTCACCTTACATCTCTCGGTAATCTGTTCAGATATTCATCGAAACAGCCACGTCCGGTAAGCATCTGAATTAGGCAGTACCTAATAACTTTTCAGTCAGGCAGCCAGGCTCTAAAGTTTGGCACGATAGCGTTAACTACCCCATGGCTCATGTTGCTAGAGTCGAATTTAAGGTAGGGCAGCATTGGTTATAGGTAGCGCGAAAGTAAAAAAATATATCATAATTAAAATATAGCTCATATTGCAATCTATGCTATGGTGAATCCCCGCTTTGTTATGGATATAATTAAATAGATCCAATATGAATATTAAATGACTGTCAGAAACTACCTACGGTATCTCCGGGAAAGCTAAGGTACCTGTCGCTACATTTACATTTTTTAACTAATAATTCATTTTAGTTTTTGGTATTTTTAAGGTAGGGCATTGTAATTTCAAGATAGGGCATTGCCCCTCAATGCCCCCTCCTAGCTACGGCCCCGCTACCACCTAAGTGCGTGCCTAAGATACCCCAGACCATCAGAGTAGAAGAAGTGATTTCAAACCATCTAAAGCTACCACTTATATGATAAAACCTATACACACACCTAATATCTTCATCAGTATCCCATGACCAGTCTCAGAACGTACACGTAAACTACGAGGAGCTTTTGCACAAAGGCATGGGAACATGCGGCCGGCACTAAACATTAACGATTATAGTCGCCAAGTCACGTCTAATTGCAACTTTGGACCGCTGTATGCAATATGTAGGCATTCGCAAGTTAAAAAAAATGTAACTTCAATAATTCGTGGTCTGTACAAACGCTTTGTACGTACCTAATAATTATCATGCTTTAAATTTTATTCACTTTCCAAAAATATCCATGGTTTTTTTTTAATTTCATGTAGTCACTTTTATTAAGAACTAGCTAAAGTATCTACTCATGCTTCACCACGGGACATAGAAACGGTCGCCATCTTTAAATAGTGCTAAATATTGTGATAGAAAGTAGCCTACATTTACTCCGATTGTGTTCCGTTGGAGATCCCGGAGTCCTCAGCGCAGCGCTGAAGACGGCCACTGGAGGGGTTTTAGTGCGGTAAAAATGCCACATAACCAAGCGTTGCTCCCACAACGTCGGGTGCCTTTTGAAGGATCTCGCTCGTTACAAAAAAAGGTATAAGCTACATTTATCGAAAATTTCATTTCAGTCCGACTAATGGTTCTTGGTGACTGAGTACAAACACGCACCAGCTCATTTTTCTGTATTAGTTTAGATTAATGATTATGTATGACTTGTTGGTACGCAAAGTTTGATTGAACCATACATTATTGATTTCTAGTAGTTCTATTTTTACTAGATATTTGTTATTTATTATTATTAATACTTACCTAATAATTTCACAACCTACATATCTTGTCTATTTAATATACCCGTTAATGCAAATAATACTAAATTAAGATACTGTAAAAACAATTTTCAAACGTACATGTATAGTAAAATTTCATTTCAATACATTTCGCTTAACACCGTCCCGACTAATTGTAAGCGCGCGTTATCGCGAGACAAACGCGTTGGCGCTGCAACGCATAACCATTACCACTTTTTGGTTTCGAGAAATTAGCGCCTTTTTGCATTGTGCCGTCCCCGTACGGCGATAGCGCTGTTGTGTCGCTACTATGGACTTTTATTCTTAGTAATTCCTTTTTAGATGGCTATTGAGTTTTGCCTTTACTCTATTGCACTTAAGTACTATATAAATAACTCTACAAAGCTCTTCAAAATAAATGTGTTAGTGTTTCAAACGTTCATGCTAACATAATCTTTATATTATTATACCTATTTATATTATTATATAAATTATATTTGTCGTGCGTGTTAGATTAGCAATGACGTGCGTTTTACTTTAATTATAGTTTATAAAAAAATACAAACGATTCACGAAAATGAGTCCAGTAATTTTATTTATTATTTGAATAAATTGACAAACATTACAATATATTCAGATGAATAGTAAAAAAGATAACTATTTCACATAAAATTTATTAAAAGAAATACCTATGTAAGAATATTTATTTTTATGTTATTTTATAATAACAGCGTGATTTTAAAGATTTTCATCAAAATGAAATAATTAGCGCTATCAACCGAATCACAAAATTGCTTTAAGCAAAATAATTAATTCTCTTCATACAGTAGCTACGATCTTCCAACGTTAAGATCCCGTCCTATATAAATACGTTCAGACAAGCAGCTCATTAACCGCGGCACATATCGGCGCTGATTTCTCCAGGGCGCGCCTACAGCTCGATGGCGCCCAACCAGGGGCACTTTTGTACGGGGCCACGAAAAATGAGGTTAACGGATAAAAAATTGAACGTTATTGCAACATTGTTGTACGATAATAAACAGATGAGAATAACTTCGACTGTTATTTACATAACTTGCCCCTAAGTATAAGGTTGTTGGATAAAGATTAATTTTAATTGTAATTTGTATAATTTGTAATAATTACATTTAGTTCTAATTTTCTTATCTGTAAATTTAACTTAACTTTATTTGATTTCATTAAACACTATCTAATAAATAAATATTCTATATTCTATATTCTATATTCTATATTTTAATGTTTTTACGCATTGAAAAGATTAAAATTGTTAGTTATTATAAACTATTTATTCTTGTGGTCCTTCTTATAAAATAAAATAAAAATATTGCAAAGAATACTTAAATATATATTCAACACTCTCGATAAATAAATTCAAAATAGTTACTGATGTCAGCGATTATTTTATAAAAACGATGTTGAATATTAGGGAATGCCTATATTATCAAAACTCTAGGATAGTCGATACAATAGTTATTTTTCAAAAATGTTAGTTAATTTTCTCTCCGTTTTAGTTGACAAATATCCTTAACAAAAACAACCATTTTGTTTTAAATTAAGTATATTTTTTCAATGAAATAGGGAACTGCTGATTTTTTGGCCACACTTGCACATCTACATTGCTTGAGCAAATGTTACAGCGTTATACCAGCTTTCTTCATTTACTTGACAAAAATGTATCAAAAAATTTTGCTCTGTAGCAAAAATCTAGCTGATTTAACAAATTACAACATTTTATTTGACTCTTAATAAATGAAATCACAGAAAGTAAGCATTCTGTAAATTACTTTCATACAATGACATTTAAACATACGTTTCACTTCAATTACTTAGTCTGAAATTAAAATAATTCTACCATCTTTATCGTATAATAAATTTTCATATAGCAATGCATTCATACTCTTTTAATTGTTTGTAATTATAATAAAATATACATATCTATGAAATCACGTATGTATTAAAAAAAACTTAATGGTTTTTCTTTTAAGATATTATAGTTGTCATTTTTTTGGAAACACTTGTAGAAAAATACTATTTATATAATTTTACAGGTATTTTATAAAATAGAACTTAACAATATGTAAAGGAGACGGTATAAAAACGATTTATCTAGAATGCTCTGAATTTTTAGATAAAGCAAAGTTTATCACGACGGCCGTCTCCATATTTCAGTTTGCTGGATCATTAACTTTTAGAGACAGCAACTGGACAAAGAACCCAACTCTTTATAGACCGGAATTATATCATAAGGTTAACTTATGTAACATCAACTGGGAGACGACGAAAAAATGAGACGGAAAAGGGGCGAAAGAGAAAAATTCCGCGCGAGCATTGATTAAATTACAGTCTTTATCTCCTCAAATCACTGCCGTAAAACTCGGAACGGAAAAGCTGAAAAATATAAGGCGCCTCATGTTGGGCGCCAAAACATCGCCTATTAAATATTCATACACCGTAAAAACTTCCGGAAAGATCCGTTGGAACTCATCAAATTACAACTTGCGCGAGTTATCGGTTCCGATGAATAAGGAAGAGTATTATGCCATGAAGTCTTTCAAAGTTAAATTAATACTAACGGACGACGATCGCTGCGATCGTTCAAATACGATATCTTTGACAGTTTGTATGTCAATGGGAGTTTTATTCAAACGGGTCGTAAAGAGTAACGGTCAGATATAGCCATGGTAGTTAGAATTGGATTAGATGCGAGTAATCTCTCCCCTGTTATGTTCATTGCTTATTAAAGTTGTTGGGTTACAATACAAATGGATTAATATAAGTTTATTGCTAGTTTATTATTGTATTACTCTGTATAATTCGAACACTAAAATTAGGCGACAAGTAACTTACGGTTTACAGTCTGAGAGCATTAATATTTTCAAATAATTTCTTTATACATTAAATGAATCCTTATAGAATGAATCATTAATAAATTCTTTGGAACTACAGGCACTACAATATTATAAATAACTTATGTACTATGATATACATAAACAGAAGCAAACATAGCTTTATGCAATGCTACAAGAATAACAACAAATATAATAAATGCAATTAGCATTGATAGAGCCATAAAGATTTTCATCATAAAACTATCCCCGAGCAACCGGCGCCGTCGACCGCTCGAGGCGTACTGACTAACTTTTAATTTCTTCACCAGAGACATTGATGTCAGACGATTGCGATTGGCGGGAAAGTTACATCGCACAGATAAAGACAAGTTTTTGAATGTAGAACGTAATGGACGCCTCAGGAACGGGAGGTCATTTGCTTCTTGGATTGCCACGCTTTGAAATTTTAAAGAGAAATATGTTTATTTTGCGTTAACAAAGGAAAAGTTTGTGTAAAAAAATTGTTGAATTTACTGAGTAATTCTGATTTTGTGTGAAGGGGAAAGCTCTGATAAAAATTCTTTGTTTCATATTGTATCTAACTACAAAGTTCTGAATGGTATGTTGGAAAATATTATAATGCTAAATTATTTTAATTTTTTTTATGGTTTAAAAATTCACATTTTGTAATGCCTGGAAAAAATCTTTAATTATAGTTATATAAAACATATTTTATTCAATATATGTTACTACAATATAATTTGAATGAATAAATCCTTATAACAAATAGCAAAAAACTGTACTGTAATTGTCATTTGAAACAACCATAACGATGTTAGCTAGACAAAATTACAATAACGAGGGGTGGCGTCACATTTACAGTAATTAGAAAAGTTGGATACGTTTTGTAAAAGGAAAATTAGTATTTTGTGGCGTGACTCCGTGTAGACCTGCGATTAAAGCCGTTAACTGGTGCCGTTACCCCGGCCTCTACGCGGTGCCACCGAGCTTAAACTACGGTTAAGACTAGGATGAAGAGAGCGGTTAATGCTACTAAAATAATCTATAGTTACGCCACGATTGTTTTCTTAGATAGTAATAAAAGTAATCTTCGTTTACTTATAATTAAATTGATTTCTACGGCCAATTAAAAAAATGTAGCTTGAAGTCTAAAGGTAATTCCAGCTTTAGTCCGGCAAACGCAAATTATGTAAAACGTATTATAAAATAAAATAAATAAATACTTATTTAGGTTTAAAGAACTTTATTGTCTTAAGAAATAACAAAATTTCACTGACAAGACAACTTACGCTAGCTTATAGATTAGATTACAGTGAGCACGCTCTTACACATATAATATACTCTACGAAATATTAATTATATTTTAATTCCGTCAGCATATTTTATATGTACATTGTTAACAACTTACATTTTTTATTACATATGCCATTACTTTCTTTTTAAATACACTTATTTGTTTGATTTCCTTTATATTTTTTGGTAATTTATTATAAATTTTGACTCCTTCAAACATTAAATTTTTAGATCCGTATCGAGTTCTAGGGAAAGGTAAGTTGATGAGATCAGCATTTCTCAGTTTCTTATTCTGTATCTGATCATTTTTGGTGAAGACTAATTCGGAATGTATTTTATTGTTTATGATTTTATGTATTAATACCAGTGTTCTAAATGTGTACATTTGTTTTAAATTTAGCAATTTTGTTTCGGCATATAGAAGTTTAGTTGGCGTTAAATAATCATAATTAAATAATACCTTAATTACCTTGTTTTGAGCAATTTGTAGATCTTTAAGGTTAGTAGGTGCTGCATTTCCCCATACTTCTATTAAGTATTCTAGATGTGGTTTAACGAGAGAATTATATATGTTAACACGGACTTGTTTCGGAAGGCAACTCGTAATTTTTCTCAGTGAACCTGTGAGTGGCGTAATTCTTGTTTTTATGCTATCTATATGTGCCTTCCATGTTAATCTTCTATCAATTATTAATCCTAGGTACCGTTCAGATTCTTTTATTTGTAACGGTTGTTTATTTATGTGTAATTGTAAGTTTTGATCAACTTGTTTATTTTTTGCCGAAATTATTGTATAGCTTGTTTTATATATATTTATAGAAAGTAGATTGTATTTACTTGAAGATTTTTGTAACATTATTATTGGATTAAATTCTAAAAAGAAAAATAAAGTGTTCCTTTGTGCTAGTTATCTAATTATAGAATGTAAATAAAAGATACAGTTCGCCTTTCAAACCGGAAGAGAGCAAATTGTTATTCGCAACAAACACTGGACTATTCGTTATGTAGCGCCCCATAATTAAACGTACTATTCTTTACGTAAAAAGTTATTTACATGTCATAGTGAATAATAATAGTTGGTCTACATTATTCATTTTATAGTTTTAAAAGACATCCTGCGTTGATAAAAACATTTGACGAAACATAGAAATAGTTTTTATTTTCATAAATTGACTCAAAATTAAATACTTTTCTCTTTAGTTTTTATTTGCGTAGATCTGAATAGGATATAGGACTACTATTTACTGGTAATCAAGCATTTCACGGGATGTACAAGAATAAGGCAACAGTTCTGATATACATATATACCGACTGCATCCTCTTACAAAAAAAGAAGAACACGAGCATGTGTAAGATCACACACAAATAGTAGATCAATGACCATCTATATAATGTTTGTGAAGGTCGGTCAGTCGGTTTCTAGTTGATGTTACACGCCGATGGGCGTAGACTGTGGACAATGTTTGGCTATTAGCCTAGATACTATTAATGCCTTCGATATGGTTTTGCATAAAGATCTTGAGAAACAACATCTTGAGATCTTCCCATCTTACGGCATGTTGCGACAAAGAGAGACTCATTTTCCATACCAATATCTTAAAATCATTGCATAGAAAATGTTACGTTAACTCCGGTATACGGTACGAGAAGTGTTGCAAACTGTCAATACCTTTTTAAAAGGTGTCCACCACGGCGGCGTGGGAGCGACACTAGTTGTGTGGAATTTTACGAATGAGGACTCCAAAATTTCTAATGAAATATAGCTAGAATCATCAGAGCAGTGTGCTTTTGTCGAGCTCTTTTCGAGGAATACTTCTGGTCTTCACGCACATTCAGGTGTTTACGAACGCAAGCGACAAACATTTTCTTATTATTTCCGCAGTTCCTAGATAGGCGTTTCGAGCTCCCATTCACCCGCAAGTATCCAAGGCAGAACCCTGCAGTCGCATGTCACTGCCCTATTCTGTTCTCGAGGTAGCGACCTCTCAATACCTATGATAAAAATATCCGAATTTATTTGACATGTTAGACTTTTACACACGCTTTATAATTATGCGTATGCATGTGGCTAGTAAAATAATAATAACCGTAGATAATTATGGAAGTCAACAGCCAGTAATTAGCTAAGTGGACTGCGTTTTTAGTGATAATAATACAATGGTTCCCCATTGTTCTACGTAATTATAATATAACTTAATTAATAGTAGAAAATAATTAATTCACTTCAATCGATGCAAGTAGAATGCAGCAAAAACGGATTGCGATTCTAATTGTGTTATGTTCCATAATACTATAAAATGGTTATTTTTTTAAATTCCGTTTATTTTTCAATGAAATAAAATAAAAATAGGGACCTGCTCTGACTATGTGGAGTGACAAGCTGCCTTGAACCTTGGTTTCTATTAATTTGAATCTGTTTACATTTTCAGTATTCTGTAGAAGATCCTAATGAAACCACGTCACGTATTTAGATACTTTATATCACTCGCAGTATTATACAACGCGGCTATTTACATGTAAACGATGCTGCACAGTAGGAATCCGCATAATGCTGTACGTTGTCGAAATTAACTCGTTATAAAAACTTATGACACAGTCGGAAACCAGCTGGCGGAGGTCATGGGTGGTCGACCTCACAAATCAGTTCATTATTGCTAGTCACTTTCAAGATTTAACTTCTTAAAAAATAACCTTAAGTGTTAAACGACATCAGAAATTATTCGAAGTGTATTTATACTTGAACTGCAGGGAAAATAAAAATATCACGCATTTAATCAGATAACTTTGGGATTGAGAAAGCGTAAACAAAATATAACCTATTTCTAGCGTGAAGCAGTTCTGCGTTTTGTTGGACGGATGTGATTTCCGGGCCTAAGATGGACACCTCACTTATAAGGTCACATCTTAGGCTTCAGAAGTGGCAACGTATCTGTGTCAGCTTCAGGTAGAACCTGTTCTGTTATTGAAGCCAGGTGGCTTCAATAACTACAGTTTTATATTTAACATACATTGTTATACTTTCATCTATCATGAAACCCAGGATAATCATTTCATCATATTTATTAAATTTCAATTCTCGTGTATCATTAAAGCCACAATATTTTTTTTTTTTTATTTAGATCAGGTGCTATGAGTTATTTAGTCCATAAAGCTGGCAACCCTACCTGACGTTCTGGTTACGTTAAAATGGAAACACCCAAAGACCTCTCACTTCGAGCAATTTTAAATCTATAATTACTTTGAATTGCAACAGTTTTTATTAACTTACGCAGTTAACGGAAAAGGATTGCTGGTATTTATATCAAGTTATATATAAACTTATTCGTGAACAAGTTATTTTCGCATAATATTTGTCAGACACTTATTTGAATTTTACTGTATGTTTTGTTATCGAAAGAACAATCACGCGATAGTTTGTGCACTCATATACATATTTTACAACTCCGTACTCAATATTTTGGATATTATTCTTGTATATTATAAGTAAGGGAATGCATTCTGTAAGATTATAACAAATGTCTCAAACATTTTATGAATGTAGAGAAATATAATGTATTTTTTAATTTTTGCGAAGTAAGGCAGTTTTTTAAAAACCCTCTCTAAGAAGCTATAGTTAACCTTTACATGAAATAAGGTCATACGATAATATTATCTGAAAAATAGAAGTAATGTCAATTAAAAAGCTCAAGTTACTGCAATCACAATACGCAAGTACAATGGGTCACCATTAAGTAATTTATTTCGAAGGTCTCGTTATCAATAGAAGTAAAGGCTACGGAATATAATTTAATATTTAGAATAATCGAAGGTCGATACGAACAAAGTCAGCCGCAAACGCCATTTAATTAGTGGTGGAAGACTAGGACACCGGCACTTGTTGGATACATCAAACCGTCGGCACCCAGCCCTCCCCGTAGTCGTGACGGACGAACGGAGACCAATGGTGGTCAAATTATAGTTCCTTCACTCCCACCTTAACCTTAGACTCGACTACAATTCTTTGAAACTACAAATGTCACTAGGATCGAGGACACCAACACGATTCTATACTTAGTAAATTATAAATTTCAAAATTATCACTTTATAATTTAAAGAAAAGTCTGATTGATAGAATTTCAAATAGTACTTATTTGAAAATTGGCACAGCGATAAAAATTAATGAAAAGTGCATTTGTGTGTATTGGAGCGTGAGACCTATTAGTCATTGAAGTTAGAACGGACACAATTTGGCGGCAACCCTGCCAGGAGCTTTACAAAAATGGAATCAGAGCGGTGTGTTGCACAACCCGCTTGCAGTTTTATTGATATTATTACAATTTATAGCCGGAAGTACGTATTCGAGTCTATTACTTCATGCAGTCGATTAGGCAGCCCCAAAACATACACAGAGAATGTAACAAGTATTGCTTCCTTACGTAAGCGTGTAGCGCTTACAATACGGAATACCTGTGCTACGTTAGAGCGGAGCAATTAGATTATGTAATAAATCCATGATGTGCTCTTTGAGCAAATTTGTTTACGTTTCAATTGTTACGCCATTTAGATGTTCTTATCTCCTCTATTGTATTGTTTATGATCACCTACTTATATATGATGCACTTTTAAAATCATAACAAATATGTATGCACGCTACACATGCAGCTGTACTTTTATTATCTAAAAAATAACAAACAATTTATGCTACTCGACTAAAAACGATAACCTAGATACCTATAATAAACCAAATGAAATGTGTAAGCTCAACCATTAAGTACATCGCAAACATGTTCTTGTTTACACTGCTAGTTTGTAGCAGAAACGATATCACCTCAGTTGGACAACACAGTTACTGGCTATAACGTGTCAGCTTTTAAATATAGTATTATTCAAAAATGAGGTCCTACAGATTCATACCTCATCAAATTCTTTGTTATTCAAGTTTCTTCTTTGATTGCCAAATATCAACGTTTTTATTTATTTAAGGCGTGAAAGATTACATTCAATGCGTATAAGATAATACAAGAAGTAAACCTTGGCTTTTATAAAACTCGTCCTATATAACGCACGCTCATATGAGCCCTTTGTAACATTTACAAAATCGTACAATAATATTGCAATAAATGTGAAGGTTTGACATTCCGGCTTTTTTCACTTTTAAATTGAATTCGTACTTCTGAGAAGACAAAGTAGTCTTGAGTCAGAGTGTAAACTACAAAGTAGTTAACGAGCCGCGTGTCACAATGGTCATTGGTTAGCATAATGGACTGTCGCGCAGACAGCCTTTGATAGCCACTATAGAATTCTTAATGGTTTTTTCTCTAATACACTAAGTTTTTTAAATAAAATGTAACCGAGCGTTTTCGTTACGTTTGTAAATGTAATATTAAATGTTACACGCGCTGCTAAGCGGCTTGCAAAAATTACCGCATGACATAAACTACGGAGTTGAATAACCATTGAAATGCCAGCGTACGAGCAGTCCGCCCCTGAGGTCGGAGGTCCGTCTCACGTATCTCCCGTGACTTACTCGTTTCGTCATTTATAAATAGGAAATTGCGTTCATTTAACCTGTCACCCTTAGCCTAGTATGGTATCTAAATGACTCTTAACGTATAAATTAAATTGAAGTGCCCGTCTGCGACTTTAAAATAACTGCCATATACATAAGCTCATGCAATCTGTTTTTTTAAATTACACCGTTTACTTGTTATTTGTATACTATTTTCCATTTATATATCTGTTGTAGGGAGGGATGTTATACTTTTCCATTTTTTATGAGTAATGTGCCCTCATATAAGCCTGCCTTCGCTCGCAATGGTCCACACTAATACAAAATCTGAATAATAAGTACTTATAGTTCAACAATTAAACACTGTAGAATACAATACCAAATGCTACCCAATGCACCCTCCTAATGCTATAAATCCTTACAGGTGTCACGTAACGTAAGCAAGAAGAAACAAGACGAGTAGTAGAAACAGTAGAAATAAACAAGAAGCATGAGGAGTGCAGTATATTTCGTGGCGTTGCTGGCGCTGACAGCCGCCGCGCCCGCGCCGGAGCCCGCGGCGCAGCCCGAGCCCGCAGCTCAGCCCGAGCCTGCACCGCAGCCCGACCCTGCCGATGACAGCAAACCGGAGATCATTGAGATCATCGCGCCCGCTGCCAGTGCACAGGTAACGCTCAAGAATTTTACACATAATAGTATTGTTAATGACGACCCGCGTGGCGCAGCGGTCACCATACCGGTCTGATACACAGTGGCTCCCGCGGTCGATTCCCTTCCAGGCAGAAATGAGAATGATGAGTTTAGATTTCTGTTCTGATCTGGGTGTTTATGTAATCGTATTTGTGTGTCCATGGCACCCACAACACAGGAGGAAATCCTTCTGTGGGGCTATGAGTGTAGAAAACGTTTGTTTTTGTTTGTTTGTTATGTCATTTTACTCGACATAGGATGATTATGAACCATGCTGCCAAATGGTTCTACGCCGCTACTACTACCCATTTCTAGGATGAAGCAGTTCTTGCATTTCGGCTTAAAGTGTCTGCCATTTACATAAGAGTCGATCACTATAGTCAAACGGAGCTTCAGACATACTCGTAAGTGAACTGTTTCAGATACAATCCCTGTTCTAAATGCACATGGTCGGCAGTGACTACTTAAGTAGACAGGATGTTCGTTTTCTACTTCAATCGTAGAAAAATACTTAAAAACATATGTAATTAGTCTCTAAAAGTTCTCTTTAGCACGTTTACATTAATTTTAAACCTGATTTTCGTAGCGTGTGAAGATTTTTACTGATTGTCGCCTCTATACTATGTATCGAGGATTCGAAGTTACTGCCCCACTAAAACTTGTTACATTTACTAATTTAACTACTTACAGGATTTTTCAATACTTAAATTGTTATTTTATTAGGTATTATACAACTAGCGTAACTTATTTAAGGAAGTTATAAACTTATCGAGCAATAATAACTCATTGGTAATCGACCAAGGAAAATATCATCGTTCAAGGAAAACTACCATAGAAAATCATAATAAATAAAAAAACCTCCCGTTGCATTTTAGAGTGTAGTCGTGATTACGGATAAGTCGAAGTGGCCTGCCCACTTTACCAATTTAGAAAACATGTAGTTTTGCAACAATATTTAATGTGAAATATTTTAACTATCGAAATTTTAATTTAAAACTAGGATCCACACATTTTCTATTGCAATACTTTACGTCGTAAAAAGTAACAGCAACAAAGTAAAACGCAATTCATGCACATAGTTCTCACACAATTGTCGGTGAACACTTCTCTAGTGTGGCAACGGTTAAAGCGAAAATCAATGCGCCACAGAAACGATCGTTAGCTTTTGATTAGCGTGTTACCTCACCTTTTATTGAATTTTAACAATTCATCATGAACTGTGACTTCACCTACTTCTTTTCAAATTTATTTTGAGTGGTCATTTTAAAGGTTAGGAATTGTTAAGTAATTTTACTTTTCACCAATGCAAATTGAAGGCAAGGCTTGCGAATGAAACTAATATGAATTCGCGTTGATCTTGTCTATAAATGTATAGGTAGGACTACACAAAATTCCACAGAGCTGGTTTGCCAACATGCTACAAGAATACGGCCGCCCTCGTTGCTCAGGCAGGCGTGCCGGCAAATAAACCAATGCTAGCCATTAGTACATGCCTTATGCAAATTAACACTCACTTACATTGTCTGGAAATAGACAAATTAGACAATAGTAAGTGCATCTTGGCCTTTTAAGTCGGGTCAAATCACTAGAACGAGAAACTATTCTCCAGACGATTGTGTAAATCTCATGTTGCAGAGAATGATGACAAATTAAACAATGTACTTGGGGAAGCGGATGGAACATCTTACCACACTTTTTTGGTCATAAAAAGACGAAATCCTATCGAGCTCGCGATGACGACTGACTTAAGGCGAATAATTTTGGCAACCAAATTGCAAGGTCTCGGAATTTCGCCACGGAGGCAAATCGCGAGCGAAGTCGTCACAGGCGGTTGCGTCGAGTAGCAAATCATTGTATCGCGTGTCCCTAACTGTGCCTCTCCTCGTAAAATAATTACACACTAATTGTTTTCTTTCATAATATGCATATTTCAACAAACGACAGTTATTTGTTGTCGTAAAGCTATTTTCCACATTGTAACCCTTCCACTATTTTGACCCTAAAATTATTTATACTTAACACACATAAAGTAATGAAATGTAAATCTTATAGTTTCCGATCATGTGTCGGACTTATCCCATAAGAAACTATACATATATATCAGAATATATGGACTTAGTTCTTATGTGACGTGCATTACATGTGGATATGGAGGAAATAAAGGTACGGTCCGCTTTCCTCATACACCCTAATAAGTTCTCGGGTTATACCCGTGAAAAATAGTTATATGTTCCTTGTGTCGCAATTCTTGGTTCAATTCCAAAGTCATACTCGCCGCGCCGACATTAGCCTTATAACACCTCTATCAAGTGCTCCTGTATTTACTATAAAGGCTGTAAGAAAAAGACTGAGACGAAACGTTTTTACTTGGATCTTAAAGAAAGCAACGTATCCATTCTAACGTGATCGTCCTAAGGAGTACTTCAGTACTAACTGGGCTTGATTTTCTAAATGTACATAGCCAGCAGTTACCATCAGGACTGTAGGCTTTTGTAACTTCTACAAAGGAATAAGTAGTTTCTACAGAGTAACATTTTGTATTGCAGGAGACGCTAGCCACGCTGAACCTTGGCGCGCCCGGCTCCGAGCTCAGCGAACGCAACAAGCGTACCATTGGCATCCTGCGACAGCTGTTCCCTCAACTCACTCAGGTAAGGCTCCGACCGAACCTCGCACCAACACGTAAATAATACAAAACAATGCTTCCCAAATCCTGCTGTCGGCATCAATTAATAAATGTTATTTACTTTGAGTCTATTCAGCCGCTTTAGATTAACCGCAGTACAATATTCCGAAACAATAAAGTGGACTATGGCGTACGGCCTTTATACACGACAAGCGTTTTTATAAATATAGATTTTAATTAGTGGAGCATGCATTGCAACGCTGTTGATAGAGTCGTGTACAACTGCTATTTGCGACCAAAAACTTTTTATTTCTTATAATAATTAAATACATTTTGTAAATAAAGTATGTAGTTATATATTACTTTGTTTAACTTATTATTTTATATTATATTATCTATTCAACTAATACTATAATGATTAATACTAATACTATTATGGGGTTTAAATTATTCGTATTACCAATGAATCGATAACAGTTTATTATTAATCGCATGTAGTGCCAAAACTTTTAAAAATATACATTTTATATTTCTTATTTGTTATATACATGAACCTGCTTTGTAAGAATTTGTAATGCTTCTAACAAAATTAGTAGTAAATACTTGTGTATGAGTATTTATATTAAACACTGTACCTCCATGTAATGTTTTAATTGTAACAATTCTGGATACGATAAATTTCTTCCTTACCTTAATTAGATGAAGTGACACTATTACTGGTGCCAGTAATTTAGATATAAAAATATTATTTTGTGGAGACCATTAACTTGTTCAATAAGTACATCCTTTAGATATACTTGTCAGTTACAGTAGTATTACACACACATATATATATATATATATATATAACTTGAGCTTGAGCTAGTACTCGAATAATCCCCAACGTAGCACGCTAAAGCGCCTAGCTAATTGATTGTAGATAAATTGTTTTGCAGGATGTATAAACATCAAAATATTTTAAGAGTTGCCATTACGGTACCCTCCGGGTGGTGTATGTTCTAGACGGTCGAACAAATAGTACAGGAGATCACCAGCCAGGTTCTGAAGACTTTTGGTCCGCTGTTCCTCCGAGCCTTCTTAGGGAATCGGAACCAAGGAAAAAACGTCGGTGGTGGTACGGTGGAGTTGGATGACGACGACGACGACGACGACGAAGACGAAGACAGTGAGCCTACCACCAGCTCCACGGCGGAGCCGAGCACCACCACCGCGGCGCCCACGCGTCGCCGGAGGGCGTTGTTCTTCCTGCCGGTATGAGCGTCGCCTTATCGCGCACTATCAGCCTGCCAGAGAGCGGCAGAGCGGACGCGCGCAGACCGCGCGTCTTCATGGTCATCACGTCATCGCCGCCCGAATCACTTCATCGCATCGCCACCGACCATTTCATTTTCACTGAACTGCTACCAATACGTTGACACTCATCGCATTGACGTCTTTCAGAACGCGATCGCTGAAGAGAACCAACTTCTCTCTGGAGCGGAGTCCCAACAAGCTGAGGTCCGAGTAGCTTTCGGAGACGGTCAAGCGGCGCCCAGCGATGACCAGCAGGCCGCCGCCCAGACCAACTCCGCCTCCATCGACGAGATCACCCTCGACGACGCCGACGACAGCGAGGAGAACAGAAACAAAAGGTAACGCTTAAGTGCCATTTTTAATGCAACAATCCGAATGATTCACCAAACAATGACGAATATGTATGTAAACACCTATCACGAATACAGACGTTTAATCCCTTGATTCGCGGTTGCATTTAATTGTTGCATTAGGGATTAAAGTGGAATAAATGGAAAAAAAAAAATTATTTAATTCTTTTGCACATTTATTTCGCTTTTCAGAGTGACGAAACACAATGTTTACAAAATTATCTGATGACTGAAATAGTTATGCAATACTCTAACCACAAAAGATTTATACTACACGTTTATAAATCAAGAAAATACAATTGAAAAATTGGAATGTAAATCCGAACAAATTCTTGTTTTCAATCACATGCGCACATAATCGACAATATTGCATTTGCGACACTGCGAAGTGCGAACAATACGTTGAAAGCGAGAGTGGCGCTGCTTCTTGCTCCGCTTTTCAGTTCACACGATATTGTTTCATAAAACTATGAACAATATTGAATCAAGAATTTTATGCTAACTCTACTATTTACATTACAACCTGATTCTGATGTAGCGAATACCGAATAACTTCCAGATTCCTGAGCTTCGGAGGTTCAGGAGGATCCTCCGGTGGTGGATCCGGCAACTTCTTATTCGACATCGTCAGGGTACGTACTATACTGGGCTCCAACTAAATTCATCATTAATTTTTCTTCTAACAATCCTCTACCAAAATCTTCACGTGTATCATTTCTTTGCTTAAAATGAACTGTCCTTTATCATTATTTCATTTCCGAACATAAATCTATATACCTACACTTCATTTCAAACCACCACTATTCTATTAAAATCATCATTACAACGGTTCTGCCCTACAATTATCATATGATTAGCCGAGAATCGACAGTTTGAGCTAAATATACCGAGTTGAAATAAGAAATAGGAGAGGAGACACGGATAAAACGGACGGACGGGGAGTTGTTCAGACGTGGTGCGAGTGAGGTAGTGATGTTGCAGCGTCCGGCGGAGGCGATGGCTCGCGCGGCGGGCTCCGCGTTCCGGCTGTTCGCGGGCACCGACTCGCTGAACGTCGGACTCACCGCCTCGCACACCGCCACCTTGGACCCCAACGACCCACAAGTATAACACACATACGTAGCGCTACAGTACTATAGGCTCGTAGTCGCAGGAGCTGATGCAGTCGTCGCGTCGCTGGTTGATGCTGTCTAGTTGTTGAGCGTAGTCGTATTGTCGTAGTGTACACGTCGACATTTTTTAACATATACTTGTACATAACTTTAACTCTTCGCTTATTTCTGCTTTTCGTCTAACCTTCTATGCATGTCACGTAGACGCCTCTAATATGTTCTTCGCACATTAGTAGACCATGTTACAATTTTAACCCATAAACAAACTCACTCTACTTACATTTTGTCTTGCAATTGTGTAAATAAGGTAAGTATTGTTACAAAGTGAATTCTAATAAAATAATTATTAAATTACAGTTTAAAATTCTTTATCAGCTGTACCTAATTTCAATGAACCAGCATATATAAATATTTGTCGTAAGGTTTGTTTTGGATTAAAGTAAGTTTTAAATTGAAATAAATTTAATTTGTATTTGTAAATTTGAAAACTTTATAAACACATTATTTTAGCTGGAGGGTTTCTTTCACATTCATCCATATGTTATAGGTTAGTGAAACTGGCGGTCTCGTTTTTCAGCTGGTTGCTGGGTCTTCTTCCGGCTCGACGGACGGTGGCGCTGTTGAAGGCGATGACGCCGGCGGTGCCAAGGGAGACAACTTGACCGAAGGAGTTCCTGGACCCATCACCAGACTGTTCATCATCGCCAATCGAGGCATCGCCAACCTCATCCAGGACCTGATCCTGCGTATCGCGCAGACCTCCGAGAGGATAGTCAACTTCAAGGCGCGACTAATTACCTCCATCATTTAATGCGTTCGCGTTTAGAACAATATCGGGGGCTGCGACCGGCGCGGGCTCCGATCCGAGCTCGCGTCGATTTGGTTCCTAAAAACTGTTATTGGTTCCTTTTTACGGCGCAATCGACTCGAGCCGCGACCGGAGCCCGCCGCCGGCCGCCACGACGCGGCCAACACTCTCATTACTTGACTGAACACGAAACATTTTGAAAGACCGCGCCAGGGTCGACCTAAATACCTTCGATTTAGTGCTCTCTTAATAAACGTGAGGCACGAGGTTACTCTAACTTGCACGTCGCAATACTAAACCAGTTATGTATCAGTGAACTATTTTAATTTATAAGTATAGGTATATGTAGTACGCAGCGCTTTAGTGCTTTGTGATAACGAAAATTAATTGCGACAGGCACGTTGTTCGCATCAAATTCTTCGTCAAATTTACTTACGTGCGATTAACTTATAACAAAAGGGAAAACTAATACGTAATTAAATTTGATAGAAAGAACAATGATCGATAAAAATATTGAATAGGTTCATTAAAAAGCAAAAATGATAGGTGAATATAGAGTGGAGAGGGAGATTCATGGGCAGAAACAGCGGATATATTTTTTTGAAATACAAACTTAGTACAATGAGAATCCTAATATAGTTACAAGAATTTATTTATTTTTAGGGAAGTCAGGGGACTCGTCGCTCTATTTCTAACGCTACCCTCATCTATCGTTTGTTGTCTAGGAATGAGTTGTGTGTAAATGTGCTTTTGTGTGCACTTAAGTGGGGAGTGGGCCGCGAGCCTCCAGCGTAGGGTAGCTAGACTAGCTAGGTAAGTGGGAGGCGGCGGCGCCGCTCTGCTCAAGCTTTTTTTATAATGTGACATTTCGATTCGTTTTTACGTTTGTAAATATGTATTATAGCGGAAATTGTGTAAAATAAAAAGGATTAGTAAGTTAACGAATGCGTTTTATTTAAGTACCTTTATTGATTTATTTCACAACGCCGGAAATTAGCTTGCTGAATATTTTGACTTTCAAAAGTCGTAAGGTAGGGGAAGATTAATGACGTTATTCACTAAGTAGGGACATAACATGTAGTGTGAATAATTAACATTTGCTTAATATTCTCTTTAAAAATTCAACAAATTGATAAACTTTTCAATTGCATTACCTCATTACACTGCATGACTAGGTTACATAGACACTTTCTACACTCATAGCCCACAGTAGGATTTTCTCCTATGTCGTGGGTGCCATGGACACACAAAGACGAATACACAAACTCCCAGACCCAGAACAAAAATCTAAACTCATCGTTCAGATGCCTGTCTGGCCGGGAATCGAACCCGGGACCCACTGCGCTTTAGATCGGTATGGTAACCGCTCGGATACGCGGGTCGTCACATACACTTACTTCATTGTTAACACTTTATCATACTACAAATGTATCATATAAACTTGAATAGTAAGTGACCAATTAACTTCTGTAATCAACCTCAGGTAGATTTAAGAGTCCTACCTCGGTCCTATCGGCCACAGATGAATTGCTACCCCTGACCCACGTATTTATCTCCCCCTTACTAAACATTTTTAACCGAAACTCAAAAGAATTTAACATTGACGTTGAAAGGCAGAAATAAGTGGGATGTACTATGTACTGTTTATGTAATAACCTAGTGTATATATTTTTTTTTTACTTTTTTGTCGGTTTTATTTTTTGTTAAAAAAAATTCATTGCGATTTAACCTTCAATTGACAGAGTGAATATCTGAACAATAAGAACATTTAATAATGCGAGTAAAAGTAGCTTCAGAATTGGAGGTTTATTGAGATTTGAATTTTTCAGACAGATGTTTTGATGGGGTTACGTTGGAAAGAAATACAGTAGACGGTTTAGTCCTAACGGGCTTATTATTTAAATTATTTTGAACTTGAACGCGATGATTGATTAGTACACATATTTCGTTCTTGTATTGAGAAATGTGTATCTCGAATAAGCGTTCCAACTTGGTATATAAAAACCTTAACAGTTCTTCATAATTCGGTAGTCCAGAGCTCTTGTGGCTCTGTTCATAAGCAGAACGTGTTATAGAATCTAATTTAGATAAAATTAAATAACAAAGAACGTAGTCACATTAATCGGTAGGTAAGTTAAGACCACAGAACACTATACTCCTACCGGAGGTAGCAACCAAACGACTTCTTGGACAGATGCCTGCGGGCAGTGTCGTCGATTTGTCGTTGTAGTTGCGAGTTTTACATAATTGATGAAGTTTACGACGTTGGTAGTATGCTGCAAATCGTGCCACAGTAGCGACATGTAGGTCAAGTCATAGAAATTTGATAATTAACATCAAAGTTCACTTTCATAATTTTTCCTAAGGCGCCTAAAGAAATATTACTTTAAAATACTTTAATAGCGTTATTTCTTTCCATCTGATAACCAGATGATTGTTGACATTAATTAATAATTCATAATGAGACGTTAATAATCCGCAGGAAGACACATTTGACGATTAAGATCATTCGTTCCTATGTTCATGATGGCATGACTAAATAGGAGTATTAGGATAGGGAAATGATGTAATCAATTATAAACGTCAATAATTATTGAGATCGGTATTGGAAACTTTTATTCTGATATTTATCGTAAATAACCCTTGACCAATTATCCAATTTCTTTTTATTTTGTTGTAATAAAGCCATACTAATACACGGCCATAAATCATATTTTACTTTTTTAAATCTGCAAATCTAAAAAAATAAACATACATGACAAATCAAGTTATGCGGAACGTCAGTAGGGTTAATGGAAAACATGTAAATAATTTGGAAAAAATATTTTTGTTCATATATATTTATATTTTGATAATTTTATTTTATTATTATATTAATCTGTGAAGTATTTTTTTTATACTTAGGTCCATTAACTTTATTGTAATAGGTAAGCGGTATTTACTAGTTATATTTCTGAAATCCATCCATTTGTGTTTATTTTTAGGGGAAACCCTTTGTGAGGTACAGGTCATTAAGCATTGTGCTTATGTCTTTAAATATCATGAATACTAATAAAAAAATATTTCAATAGAGAATTAATTTCAATAGAAACTATAAAATTATATATATAGACCTTACGTGTTTCAGATTGTAATATTTGGTGCTTTTTGGATCTTCTATTGTACTAATATGCGATTATCTCGCAAAACATTGGAGATACCACGAGCTGTTTTGAGTTACACAAAAGCACCTCGTTTTGGGAGTGTAACCAAAATTCCCCCAGAAGCTTTTACCCCTCGTGTATGTTGTACCAGTGTGTTGTGCCCGGCTCGAAGGCCGCGTACGATGGTGGCGCCTTCTCGACGACGATGTTTTGTGGGTTGTGTTGTTAAACTGTTAGACTCTTTTCTCATCCATTATTTGTAGTGATATAATAATAAATATTTAATAACGAATATGCATTTTTCATAATTATTTTGTAAGCGTAGCTTTGAGAAAATAATAAGTGTTAGTGTTTTGTAACCGTAATTTAAAATTAAACTAGCTTTAAAATAATTCGATGATTTTAAACTTGCTATCGGGGTTGGAGTCTACAACCACTGGCAGAGGTTTATTTGAATACTCGTGCTCATACGGTCCGTCCAATCGGCAGCCAGCATTTTCCGCGCTGTGCTGCGAAAACAGTATGGCGGTGTGAGCGTGTTGAAATGATCGCCGCGAAATGGCTGCCACAAAACCGTATGTGTAGAACATATTACCATTAATTTCCGTGTTTAAAAACTCACGTACTAATTTCATTTTCTGCCGAGTATAGTAACAATACGTTTGCAACATCGATTTATAAATAATCGTTTTACCTACACCTCTCGTGTCTTACTTATGTACCTATATGGTTTATATTCGATTGATATAAAATTTATTTTTATCACTCGTTAAACGTCTTTTCCTGTAAGACGACGTCCTTAAAAACGATACGACATCTAAAAAACGTAAATTGCTCGTCATTGATGATGAACCTTCTGTTCTTGACTTACCTGTTCTACGACGCAAGCGTACTTTAGCATTAAATCGTTTCGAGAAGACACAAGAAATAGCCGAGTTGCCATTAGAATATGCTACTCAGATAAATTTGTTTTTGCTTATTATTCTTATTTATTATTTATTAAACGTCCTAAAAACGATACGACATCTAAAAAACGTAAATTGCTCGTCATTGATGATGAACCTTCTGTTCTTATCTTACCTGTTCTACGACGCAAGCGTACTTTAGCATTAAATCGTTTCGAGAAGACACAAGAAGTAGCCGAGTTGGCATTAGAATATGCTACTCAGATAAATTTGTTTCTTGATTATTATTCTTATTTATTAAAAAATCACGATAACTTTGAGATAAAAAAGATATTATACGTACCGAATTCGATGAGATTTATTTTAACGTTGAGACCAATCATAAGCATTCAATTCCTTGTAGTGATGATCAGTCGTATTCCTTACCAACCGTTCTCGTTCTATACAACACGTAACATTACCCAAGATTCAAATCCCTACGTTTTCGGGTTTAATTTAATCGTGGCCGGAATTTTATGATATTTTCAACTCATTAGTCCATAATAACAAAGCATTGTCAGACACTGAGCGTCTGCACTATCTCGTCTCATGTCTTTCTGGTGAAGGTTTAGGTCTTATTCGTACGTATCCTATGCAGGGTACCTTCTACCGTGAAGCTTACGGCACCCTTGTGCCGACGGCAGGAGATACCGAGATAAATGCGAATTAACATATACGTGCTGGAAGAAATCTTAAATATTATTTTTAAATCGAAGTAACCTTTTGAATTCCGTAGCGTTCTACACTTCGTAAGTGAGAATTTAAATATTTTAAAGTATAATGTTCTGTGGTTGCGACTGTACAGTCGCCACAATAGTAGACAAATCCGAAATAATTATATCAAAGAACTTCTGACAATCATGTGCGCAAATGTATTCATTTTTTATTCATCCAACATATTGTTATATATTTATGCGATAAAAACCACAGTCAAGAGTTTGTAGATATTAATCATGTTGTTAAGTGCTGAAAAAAATTAAACGCAAGGAAACTGTGCCTACATTATATGTATTAATTGAATCAGATTTTATTAGTATCAAATTGTGCATCTCAATAAACGCACGTATAT